>JARJDV010009078.1:0-100075 GCA_030264675.1 Anaulacaspis nigra
TTCTGATTAAAATGACATACGACTCAACCGCGTAGCCCTTCCGGTTTCCGAGTTATTCGAGTTTAAAGTTTTGGGGTAGTTTTTGTCATAGGGGTTGAAATTTGGTGTACTGATAGAGCTCGACGTTCTGATTAAATTGACGTACGACTCAACCCCGTAGCCCTTCCGGTTTCCGAGAAATTATTAGTCATGTATCCATCAACACACAAAATTTGAATCTCCTAGTGCCCTTAGAAACAAATTTATGATAACAACTATTATGGAACAAAAATTGCCTGATAGAGGTAGTACATGGAGAAATGAAGAAATGATATGTACAAAAATAGAAAGATGAGCACGAGCTTAACAAATGCTTACAGTTTGATCGAATTTTATCAAATAGATCATGAGTTATAAGGATGCGAATTATTATTATTGGCTCCTTATATTTATTTTAATTTCGCGAAAATCATAAGACATATTGAAATAGTTCTTGTGTCATTGGAATATGCATTAAATTGTTTATAATTACTGAGAAAATAAATATATTCGGTTTTATCGATCTAGAGATTGACTCGCTTTTAAACGAAAATTATATCCGGTGAGAGTCACGCACTGTACCATGTACCATCTGTGCTATCACTGGCTTTAACAACGTAAATTGAAAGATATACTTTAGTTGACAATAATAACCAAGTCCTTGTTACAAGTTCAGTGCCATATGAATATCCAAGTTGAAGCTCACGTTCTCATACTATAGGCAGACACTCGAGCAACTGAGTTATTCCAATTGTAAATTATATACATTTAAGTTTAAATTCCAATCAAATAATAATAAATTAGTATAATTACTAAGTTTTTACGTGTAATTAGAGTAGCTTTACTTCCAGCTAAGTGGTTGGTGGACCACATGAGCACCAATGACCACACTATGTAAGGTCGAGTGATATGTAGTGTTATGGGTGTTTTGGCATGTGGTGTAAATCGTGTAAATAAACATAACCTTCAAAAAATTACACGTGCTTTAGACTTGAAGTAATCAAAATGGGAAAGAAAGGCAAAGACAAGAAAAAGGGAAAAGGAGCTGAGAAAACTGCACTCAAGACTGATAAGAAGCTTTCGAACAAGCAGAAGAAACAATTACAAGCTATTGGGGAGGTAAATACATTTAGTTTTATAATATATTCATGTAATAATACATTTCTCAATCACTAGGATGATATTGAAATGATACTTCAGGAAATTGAAGAAGAAGAGGGTAAGCGGCAACAAATTACTGAACATGTAGTTGATACGCCAACAAGGAGAATAAATTTTACATTTATTCCTCATCCCGAAAAAGATGAACTAATTCTATATGGTGGAGAATTCTTTAATGGACAAAAAACCATGCTGTATAATGATTTGATATTTTATAATATCTCTAATAACACATGGACTGTTATGAAAGCTCTAAACAGCCCACCACCAAGATGTGGTCATCAAATGATTGCAACATCTATAAATAAGGGACAGTTGTGGATTTTTGGTGGAGAATATGCTAGTCCAACACAAAATCAATTTTATCATTATCGTGACTTATGGGTTTTCCATATAGCCAATAAAAAGTGGGAGAAAATTAATGCACCTAATGGACCTAGTGCCAGAAGTGGGCATAGAATGGTCTATAATAAGAAGCAAATATTTGTTTTTGGTGGCTTTCATGATAATCTCCGGGACTTTAAATACTTTAATGATTTATTTGTATTCAATGTTGAAACATACAAATGGAGCAAGATAGAACCAACAGGAACACCTCCAGCACCAAGATCTGGGTGCTGCATGGTACCACTGCTGGATGGAAGAATACTTATTTATGGTGGATACAGTAAAGAAAAGATCAAGAAGGATGTTGAAAAGGGTCATGTATATAGTGATGCATTCTTATTAACTCCAGACAGTAAGTATAATAAAGGACTGCCTATGTTAATTAGTAATTGTGGTTGTAACATTCAGAAAATGATACATCTGGCACAAAGTTCAAGTGGGTGTCAACCAAACTCAGTGGCATATCATTTCCACCAAGATGCAGTATGCCAATTACAACAGCTCCAAATAACAGCGCATTTTGCTTTGGAGGAGTATTTGATACAACTGACGATGATGAAGAATTAGCAGGAGTTTTCTACAATGATTTATATCAAATGGATTTAGAAAAACTGTCTTGGCGATCAGTGAATTTGCGAGGAAAGCAAGATGATAAAGAGAAAAAGAAACAAAATGAAGAAGTTGCTACAAGTAGTGAAGAAACCATTACAAATAAAGTAGAAACGACTACTATATCCGACGATGGTATATTCAAAGTTACAGTGGGACCTGCTCCAACGACTTCAACCAATGTAACTGTTTCCAATAAATTGAAATTATTTCAACCTTCTCCAAGATTTAACTGTGGGCTAGCAGTTAAGCATGGCGTTTTATACCTGTATGGAGGAATGTTTGAAGATGGTGATAAAGAAATTACTTTCCAGGATTTCTACTCTTTAGATCTGAAAAAACTGGATGAGTGGAAAACAATTATAAGTGATGATTTGAAAACAGCCGAATGGCTTGGTACACCGGATGTATCTGATGATGAAGAAGAAGAAACAAGTAATTCCGATTCAGATACTGATGCATCAATGGAAGATAACTAGATGTAAAGATAATATTAATAGAATAATTTTATATCTAAAAGTAATAGTACTTATTTCTTTCCTCTTTCAAGACAATCAACTTCCATAACAAATGAACAGTTAGGTGAAGTTGTCGCAATTACGGTATTTTAAAAAGGCCAATGCGTCAAGGCATTCACTAAAGTTTCTATTAAACTTATCGTTTTGCACAATTTAAAATTCTCTGCCCTTGGCACGTAATTTGCATCGCCCGCAAATTTTCATTCAGCTCATCCCGTTTGCCACGAATGAAAACGTCTCATCGTATAATACATAATTCATATTCGAGAAGGGTATTAAATTTGGGGAGCGTCTGGATTTGCTCAAACGACAGTCTTTATCATTGTCTAGTACTGCAGACTTTCGATTTATCAGACAGAGTCGTCTACTAATAGCGCCAAATACATTTTTATCATCTGCTGCTTATGAATAAGATATTTAGCAAATACTTATTACTTGACTTTGTTGAAATTAACGCTCAAAGGACGAGGCAAACAGCTATATTTGCTCCCCTTCATCGCATACACTTCATTGTTCTGTGAACCATTAACTACGATGCTGCAGGGATAATGTAAATGAAACTTTAATGCTTTCTTATTACACAATATGAATACTTTATCTTATAGCGGTGTTAAAGACAATGCACCTGCTTTTGCTTTTAAATTATAAGCAGACTGTGGGGTTGTGCAGTGGACGCGTTTTTTTTTCAATTTGTGTGCGCACAATGTACCCAACAAGATTGCACATCGCCAAAAATAGATGTTGTGCCATGTCAACCAGACGAAACAAATTATCTAATTGCGGATTCCCCTCGCATACTACATTCGGGAGATAAAAGCGCATCCAATGTTCGCTCGTGTTTTTTCAGCTCGTCTGCAATTTAGGGTGCAATTCACTGAAAGCAACACATGCCTCATTGACGTATAGCATTATAATATAAATTTATCGCACGTTAAAAGCAATACACAACCGCCAATAAGGTAATGAGTTTTACGGTGTTACAACAGACCATTAGTTCGGTTATTATGAGTATAAACAAATCGATAAGAACCCGAGCTTTTCTTTTACCTGGCTTCAATGTTGAAACTTGATATCGTATCTAAAATTTTATATGCACGAACTCAATAGTCGATGCAATAATGCGCTGCAATATTATCTTTATCGAGGACGAAATTGGGTCGGATTTTGAAAATCGAACGCATGAAACTAGCGCCAAGGCAATAACATTTCGCGTTTGCGATTGCACTATATTTGTGCGAGTATTAGAAGCTCCTGCAGCCTGAGGGTAGCGTAACAGAAGCGGCGAGTAAAGTTGGCATTTTTAAAGTTTCCGCCATTGAAAAGTTAAAATATGGAATGCAATTGAATAAATTCACAATTCGTGCACATATAGTATATAATGCAGCAGCAGTTGCTTGCATCGTTTAAAACGACCAAAAAAGGCGCAAAGGAATTTATGAGTTTTTCCTCTTTGTTAGCACGTATTTGCGAACAGCGCAATCAAAATGTTTTCCTACGCAAACAAACATAAATTCGGCGTTTATCATTTTTATTGTTGCCATTTCGGTTTTAAGAACAAGAGATCCTTTTTCATATCATTATGCAATATCTATCTACAACATTAACTTCTGCGGTAAATAAACGGACATTTGTTTTCGGCGAATTACAAACTGCCGCTCCCCTTATCAACAACACCGCAAACCATCATATAATGTGCAACTCATTTTTCACAGCTGTAAATAATAGTTGTCTAGTTGGTGTGAAATACCACGTAATTACATTCAACGCAAAGCTTCTTAGCTCATAGAGCGGCTCAATAATCAATAAGCTGACGTGCAAATGAAGTTTATAGGTATTTAAATTTTGCGCACGATGCAATTTCCAATTCCCCTTGTGATGCGCATTAAAAGTGGAGGAAATTATCTTCTGATGGCATTTCGAGTAACACTTAGTTCGCTAATTTCCTTCGCGAATGCAGCGCGCCTCTCCAGTGCGCACGTTAATTAAATTGCCCAAAAAGTTTTCTTTTTTATGATGCACTCGTAATCGACAATAACTTTTCATAACTGTTCCGTGGGCGCGTCTTATCTCTGGCAAAATTTCCAAATGAACTCCGCTTAAATAAATTATCACGTTAAACTAAGGTAATAATGATGCGTGGGTGCATCTATTAGTCTAAAATTATGTTAATTGCAGTTGGAAAATCGTTGGACAATTTCGACGTGATTACGACATTGTCCCTTCAGCTGCTGAACTACATACAGCATTCGACGAATTTTCTAGCGAACGCATACGTATCCGCATTAAAACAATGCGCAAACTTTTCGAAATTACCTGCGAATTAAAGTCATTATAATAAATTTTGTGCGAAACTTTCGCAAGTTTCGTAGCCGACACAGACGCACTTGACTTTGTAACTTATGGCCCAACTACTATTCTAGTTCTCCTGCTCTTCAGTTGACATTTCACGTGCAAAAATTACCGCCCGTCAGTCATGTTTGATGAACATGAGGTATTGAAATAGTGTACGCAAACAAATTAATAAAGTTCTGAATTTAATTGTACTGAAATTTTCATTACGCGTGAGAGGAATAGTCCAATAAATTATACGTTATCCAAATATAATATTAATATAAATGATGCACATTCGCATATGAAACGCCAGACCGAAAAGTGTAAATATTTATCCATTAGTTCCGGAGTCATCATCAAAAATGATGATGCAGCGTTGCATAGTGAGAGGCATGCGGCGCATATGGTTCAATTCAATTAAATAACGTATGCAAATAAAACCCCGCAATGCAGCGCGCACATCCACGTACAATAAAACAGTGCCGAACCGTTCAGAAAATCATATCGGCTAATTGCATTACATATGCGAATAGAAACGACAGACAAGCAGACGGCGAGAGAGCGCCGCTCGAATCGATTTGATGATTTCGTACCTGCGAATGCAAAAATCAACCCATCGCACATCGCAAAAACCCATGGCTTTCATTAACCCTCCGATGTACTATGTCAACACGCAAATTTAATATCTATACGAAAGTTTGCTTCGTTATATACGTTACGCGTATCGTAAAATTCCCAACTCGGGGAAGGGAAATATAAAAAATATTTGCAGGTCAAATAAAAGTTGAAATATTTTTCAGCGCAAGCTGACAAGTAATGGAATAACTGACAAGACCTTGTGACTGAAAACATTAACTGAAAATTGAAAACTCTAAGCGTGAAGTAGACTCTTACTTTGATTTTGACACATTGCATTTTGAGAATTCAAGACATGATCCCGGAAATTTAGCCACGGATGCGGTTAATCTATAACACAAGCTGGGTTCATACATCGTGGTCAGCGATGGCATTTACAGAAGGATAATTCATTATGGATGTCAGCCGATTAATCCGTTGCAGTTTCGTGCGCTTCTTACACTCGAGCGATTCGACTGTGTTGCTCCCTCGAGTTAGGGCCAACGAAAAGGGAGTGACAAAAGGGTGGCCAACCGATGCTAACTCCATTACAACCCCCCTAACATTTCTTGAAGATGCCATCAGCAAAAACATTTCCTTCATCACAACAAGAAAAATAATCAATATTTAAAGACTCCCTCGAAAACATTTATGTCTTCCCGTAAAACCACGAAAAACGCGAATACGAAACGGAAAACAACGCGACTAATTATCATAATTAGTCCGGCAAATTGAGGCAATTAAAATGCCAATTTATAATTAAGCAACACCCCAAACAGCACTCTTTGCTTCGAGTTAGCTGAATGTGAAAAGAACGAAAGGGTTTCTCATTTCGGAGTCGTTAGACTGTAAAAGTTGAAGGCGCGAGCGAAATATCGTTCCCAAATTGTTGGAGTAATATTTTTTTATGAACGCGCGGTTGTGATGACGACCAACGCGAGCTCTTTCCGCCTTGCCTCTTCTTTAAGACGATTTGCTTAAATGAAGTAATTGTCGAAGAAGAAGAGCTTCCTTCGTTTCGTTTAACGTCCGGATTCGCCGTTTTTCCGGTACGCAACATCTGCACAAAGCCACAATATACGCATAAAAGTGGCAAGTGGAAAAAACAAAATAAACCGATTGTTTGAAGCAATTTAATTTGCTTATTTCACTAAGTTAATTACCGCACGTTCTTTTATTTAAATGCAGCCGAACATTCAGTTGCGTTTTAACGAATTGGCTATTTGAATAAATTAAAAGTTTTAGTATCCCAATCAATAGAATACTAGGTTTCAGATAATGAAAGTTGAAAACTTGTAGCTCGCAATTACATTCGCCGCGCGTTGAGTGCAAAGTTTGTTTAGCGCATAAAAATATTTTTTTAAATGTTCGAGGGGTGATCGATTCGAGGGTTGTTCGTTTTGATATAACCACCCTCAACACACTGCATGCACTTGTTCACTCTCGTTCGAGCCATCCACCCCCGGTGGCGTCATGTTGAACATGATTCTGTTAAGTGCATGTAATCATTAATCAATTGCTTATACTGGAAAATATTTAGTATTTGAACACTTCATAAATTGTGAATGAAATTCGCACTTCCACTATCAATTCCATTTAAAATCTATTTTGTTTTATGGCATATTAAATAACTATCTATTAATTTAATCTGCATTTGCATATTCGTGCTTTCTACCGAATCGCATTTGAGACGCTGATGCGTTGTGCTAAAATTCCGTAAGTGGAAAGATTTCATCGAATGATTTGACCTTTTTGCACACGTTTTCGACCGGGAAGGATAATGCGCGGTGCTGCCAAACCGGACACCGGATCAAATTCGAATGACGGCGTGCTGGGCGACGTTGAGCTCCTGCCCGCAGGAAGCATGACAGGAAAACCCAAAAGACAACCGGATATACCGAAGCAAACGTGTTTTTCCAGCCGGTATTTACAGATTTTCGAGACGGCGAAATATACGATTTGGACGTTTTTCTGCACACGAACGCCAAGGAGCAGCAGCGAGTGCGAATCTAAGGGGAAAGAACGAACGGACGACAGATTTGATCGGACGAAACAAATAGAGCAAAGCGCACGCGAAAGAGTTTCCTGATAAAATGTTGAAGAAGCGACACTTTTCCCGGCGTTGTTATGTATCACTGCGTATCGATGCATTTGGCACATTTGCAGAAAATTAAGTTCCTGCTTTCGTTAGCGTTTAAATATCTCTCGAGTGAGTTATCGTTTGATTCTCATTACAAAATTTCCATCAGCGTTCAGCATATGGAAATTTTCCGATAACCAAGAGAATTTTCAATTAAGAATAATAGCATTTGTTAAATTACAAGTTCAAACTAAACTGCGTCAAGTCTTCATTTCATGGGAATATCCAATTTATTCGATTCTGTCATTTTCTTTTATATTTAAGCCATTTGGTCGGTTATTGAAAGCATAAACCCAACGTGATAAAGGCGAACGTTATTAATGTGGCTATTCACTGATCGCGTCGAACGGGAAGGACGATAATCCTTGCGATGGTGATCTAAAATAGGGATTCACATCATCTTCATTCCAGTATAGCGCACCGCGTAATCAAACCTTAAGCTTATGTATAATATTAAAGAATCGAATGGGGAAGCAAAGATGCTTGCCGAGATAGTAGGAAGAATTGTTATTACAAGTGTTAATTCCACGCTGATTGACGAAGGGGAAGACAGTGTGGAATTTCTCATAAAGGAAATGCCAATCACGATGGTGGAAATTAATTTTTAATTAGTTTCATTGCACATGCATGTGCTATGCAAGAGAAATAATTAGTCTACAATCGAGTTACTGTCTGAAGAATCCACCTTTAGCACGCGCCCTTTGATGGCATAGTTGGGAGGGAACAATTTCTCTGTTGCATGAGAGGCATTCGCGGAATGCGTTGCATATTATCTGTTTTTGTCTATCTATTTTTAGTGCTTATTACGCGGGTATTATGTTAGTTTTAATGCGCAATACGTGTACCGTAAAAGTCAAGTTGTAGCCAAAGAGATAAATAAATCCCATGTTGGGTACTCACTTTTAAAATGTTTTTGTTGCTTGTAGCCTCCTGCCTGTTGCTACAGGTGTGAACATCTGGAGAACTGTTGATATAAAAATAAATGTTAGTGTGATTAATACAAATACGAAATTTAAGACTAAATTAATTATAGTGGCAATAATTTGCACGACAATTGACATGCATGAGTGCAACATTCGGGTGCTAATTGTTCCGCAGGTTTGAGGAACTGCTCTTTCGCCGGAAGCGAATTTATGTTAGTTATATTATAAGCGCTCAATACTGAAACGTTTTAATTGCTAACGTCGTTGCGCGCCGCGAGAGAGAAGAGAAGGGGCGTTAATCAAATCAAATGCATTCATGCATCGTCTGCCTGTGATAAATAGAGTGTGCGTGTTGTATGCAACACACATTACCGGATTATTTTGCATATAAGCTGTGCAAACGCATTGATAACTCGCTTCTGACTGACGACGACGTCAACCATCATATATGCATGTTGCACACCCGCCCACCCACTCCACGCGAATTGGAATAGCAAATCCTTTATTCGCGCTTATTTGCTGAACTGCACGAATTTGGTAATTACAAGCGGCGTGCAAGAGACTAATTAATGCGCCATCAGTGCGCCTAAGCATTCATTGATAATAAATATCTGATCAAGGCTGCAACTTTGTCGACATGCTTTTACGCGAACGTGTAATCAATGACGGGATAATCAACACATGCGTGCTCTTGCCGACTTGCTTCAAGTCAATTCATCATCGTGCAAGACTGCCGCCGATTTGATTTGATTTTAACGAAAAAGGCAATTTTGTTGCTTGATCGATGGATCGCATATGAAGTACGTTTTCAATATGCGCACTCGACGATGGAGTCAAGGTACCGAAAAGTTCAAGAATGCGTGAAATCGTTAGCGTTTGTAAAGAAGACGAAGAAGTTGAAGAATTCGCCATATACTCTGGCTTTGTCAATCATGTTGTGCAAAGAATTTATTGCTTCCCAGCGCAAAGTTTGTGCACGATCGAACGTTATTTTCCTCATCTAATAATGTCAAATAGGAAAATAACATATGAAAGTTTTAACGCTTAAAAAACATTTTCAATAAGCCAACAATTCAAAGAGAGAATTCTAGTGCGACTCCTCGCGTGATCAATTAAAGAGTAAACTTCAAAATCAACTTCATTACACTCGAGACAAGTGAAATATAAACATTTCCAACGCGGAAATGTTACAAAATATTAAAAGCTATAGAATTGAGTGACAAGAAGAAAAATATTAGAAATTAAAACAGCAGCAAAACGTCAATCAAAACTACAAGAAAATTAATCGATAACTGTTATTTATCGCCTTTATCTATAACAGCAGCGAGCTTGGTGAGTATGGATGATGTAAGAACTAAAAGTGTGTTTCTTTGCCGTGTGCTTATTGAAAATCATATTTAGTTATGCAGAGTGCGCGCACTCAGGTGCTACGAATGCACTAAATTCGTCGACGTGCATTGTAGTAGATATGCATGTATGCATGTCTCTTTGTATTTGAAACTATTTAAAAGATTCGAGATAACAGTATTTCTCTGTGCGCATCATGCAAACTCACGGCACTAACTGTAAATGCACATGTACGACGATGAGGATGACTGATGCACAGAATGCTTAAAATGTTACAACTTTGCGTGCTGCAACTTGATTTTTAATGAGTTTATCCATTAAAACGCCCCACTTGACAAGCGTCAACAATACTTAGGGCGATATTTATGTGATGTGTACTTAACATTCAACTCTTTTTCATTTACCGTCGAAACAATAATCTTCAACGCAACATTGTTGTAATTTCGTTAAAGGCGAAGAATAAACAGTGATCAGGCAAACTGGGTCAGTTCAATACAAATCTGAGTACAAATACGAAATGTTTGATAAATACTGTTATCCAAACGCTGTGAATTTACACTCGAATTTGATTTACGCTTCGGCGATAAATTGTGATAAGTGTCACAATTCGAAATTTGAGTGAGATTATATATATATAATATTATATTATGCCTTTTTCTATTGCATTATCCTTTTTTCAGGCGCGCGCGTAATAAATACGAAAGAAATAAAATGCCAAGGAATTTTTGCTCGAATAAATATTACCATCACAATTCGCATTTGGCGCAGGATAAAAAACATGCAGGACACATTTTCGGAAAGGTGTTTTGGGCGGCAAAAGTGCGAATGAAGACGGAACGTGCGTCCCTTTTTTATTGTTTGCCTAACGCGAATTTCGAACGCGATCGGACATAAAGAGTTCTTCGGCATGGGCACTTTACGCGGTAATATGTGCCATATCACGACATCAACGCCGCAGGCTCCCCAAAGAACTATTCTTCTCTGCTCGACAAGAGTGAAAGTCATGCTTGCATTCGAATTTTAAATGCAGATGGAAAGCAGGACGCTCTATGTATGTTTTTTTCTTCGTTACTTTCTGCAGTTAGCGCGCTGCCGACTTTAGCAAAAACATACACTTTCATGCAGTTAATAAACAAATCGCTGACAATGAGTGACGAAGATTGACGGAAAATTTTCTAAAAACGATAAAAGTCCGCGTCGACATTGACGAAAATTTATTTGGCATTGTTTGCTAATTTAGCTAATTTAAAAGATTATTCTTAATGCTCCTCACGCCATGTTTGTTAATATTTATTGAACTTGATCGCGCACGATAAGAAATTCATTTCGATAACCTTGCCTAGCGACTCTCTCTAAAAACAATAAACTTCTTACCTACAATTCGTGTTTAGAGGTTGAAACAGTCACGACGCGCATACATTTTTTATGCATTACGACTGTCATTTACGTACGAATATTTTTATGATGTGTTATTGAAGCACGAACTTGAAAGCACTTTACAACTCGACAAACTAAAGTGTAATGAATTACTTGAAAGCAATTAGATCTTAGTGCTCAAGTCGTAATTTAAGAGCTGTTCAAATAGATTTCACCGTCTTTCGTCTCGTTGTACGAGGAAACAATCAGATCGATAAGTTACCAACTCTTATTGAATTATTAAATTGCACGTCCGTCTGTATTATTCATACTTTTTCTTTGCGACGCGCGCGCTCTCCAACTTTTCGGATTTCTTTTAAGTTTCAGCGCCGTTGTCAACGCCTTGTCAAAGTAGACGCCCGGAGAAAAATACAGATTGTAATATAATTTTCTCGAGTTTTTCTCGTTCATTTAAGCGAGGTGTGCGGAGGCGCAAAAGGCGCGCAGTCTAGGAAAAAGAAATGAAATAACCGCGGCAAAAAAGGCGCCGTGAAATGAACGAATTTGAAGACGGTTGTGGAATTTGTCGACATTGCGGTTTATTTCGCGGCTTACCAGCCAGCTACGAACACTTAACTCCAATTAGAATAAGGGACAAAGAAGGCCGAGAAAAATAAAATTAGTGACATTGCTTTCTACTTCACTTTGAGAAAAATTTATCTGAGAAATAATAATTTTCTGTTACCCTCCTCGCCTCTAAATACAATATTAAATAATACCCTTTCTTAGAAATTTCTTGATCTCGAAAAGCAAAGGTTATTTTATTCTTCCACGAAGGAATTCCTGCCAACAGGAAACGATTTAATTGTTCCTGTAACACCCTTTATAAAGGTATTATGAATATGCTAATTTGAAAAAGAAGGGGCGCAAGCAAATTTCCTTCTTCTGCAAAACAATTCGCCCCTCGAAGAGCAGGCGAAGAAGAAGACATTTTAAAAACATTTCCAGGAACTTCACCCTCTTCCTCGCCGCTTTGTCAGTGGCATTTTCAATATTCACAATTCGATAAACAGCGAAATAAATTCGCATTTACGCGGAATGCATTCGACCGTTCGCGGTTTAATCATGATGTAATTATGCAGCAGACCAGATGGAGCGTGTGTTTTTCGCACAAATTCCACAATGAAGGCGCGGCACTGACTTGCATTACTGTATCCCAACTAACTGTTAATACTCAGCGTCAACGCTGCAATTAAAAATATGAATCATTGCGAATAAAATCACACAATATGCGATTGTGACTCTTACTTGTTTCGCGCGTGCAATCAATCAATCGCATAATAGTTTGCGCGGTGCGCACCGATTACAAGTATGAAGGAATTCGCCGCAGATTATAATTATGAAGTGCTGCCGCTCGCGCACACAATTTACATGCAAATTTCCACCGGCCATTCATGACAAACTCAACTCGCATTAATCCTATTGTAAACTGACCGTCTTGTTTCTACAAAATTTACCGACATCAAAGGCATTATCTTCACGAGCGCGCTCCGTGCGGCGTGTACACAAAACCTATTCAAATTTATTATCCTTGTTCTTGCTACCGCATTGTCCTCGCATATACACCTGATAAATTAATGGCGGCGTTTACACAGGAAGTGAGCGCTGTCAAATTGCTGTTTGTTTTAGATTTTGATTCACAATCATTTCGTACTTCTCAAAATTTACTTAAGTATGATCATTTTTGCCATTGAGCGACAATACATATTTACATTTTCTAAATTAGATAGATATGAAATTCGGAGTTTATTACCTCATAAATTATTTGCTTTTAATTAGTTTTAGAAATCAAATATTTGTCCATCACTAATGAGCTAAACTAACTAACTTTAGATTGAATTTGAATGTAAATCATTTAAGATAACTGGCAAGAAGTGTGGAGATGTTCGTTTAAACCTTTTTGCACTTTGTGAATTCGTTCAACAGGTTGCTTCATCCATCCATGTATTATATATGGGCCGCGGATTCTTGGTGGTTTTGTTCTACACGATAACCCGCGATGCGTAAAAATATTTTCCGGGATATGCAATTAAATGCGCTCATAGTGCTTATTAAAGTTTAAATAAAACATAAAATTAAACGCGGCATCCGAGGCAATAAATAAATTAAATTAACTTCAAAAATCAAACATCTCGAACCATATGTAATTAAATCGCCAGCGAGGATACTTTATCTGTAATTTCTATTACTATTGCCAATAAAGATTCTATTCGATTAGCAAAGTTGCAGCTGGTGCTTCTCCTCTTCTTGACCAGCTAGCTGGAGCACCTGGAAGTGAATTTATTGAAGCGCTCTCTCGCATTCTCTTCATGCACCGAGCGTGTTAATCTTCGTTAATAAGAAGGAAATGCTCATGTTATTTATCTCGCTGCATGCGTGCTGAGCGCGCTCTTTTAACGCTTTAGGAGTTTTACTTGCGCTCGTCTGCATTCCACAAACGTCGAATTCTGTATTTAATTTGCACGTACGATGAAGTCGACGACGAAGAAGAAGACGCATCGAACGTAGTGAAGTGATTTGAACTTTAACCAAAGTTTACATAACTTTGTTTACTGCTTGCGGCTTTACAAAATCTTCAACAGACTTCTCTCGGTAACTTTTAGTTTAAATCTCAATCGGTTAAAAATTACTTTATCAAGTTATGCACATCAACATAAAAATGAACTATGCATGAGTTGAAGCAATGTATGTATTTATTTTGTTGAATAGCTAGATAATTTTAATTTCGTTATTTACTGTAAGTAATCGATTTGCGTAATGGAAATCCAAAAAAGGAAACAATTTTCTATCTTGCCTTCTACCCTAGTGGAGGATTTGTTTGTAAACAAGAGTCGGCCATACACTTGGCAACATAAATATTTGTATTGCGCGTTAACGGCGTTCGCGTTCGTTTTGCGAAATAATTACAGATCCGAAAAAGAGTGTTTGCGTTTCATTGCGCTGGCATATAAGACGAGCGCGAGGACGAAACAAGCGCACGGCTAGTCGTTGAAATGACTTTTTTTCCTCGCGTTGGCTCTCTCGGAGATATCTCTTAAGAGATCCCGGTCTTGTGATTCAAGAGGGCTCCAACCTTCATCTCCGGCGAACGCGCGAGCGGTTAATGAAATTGAGAAAGACCGAACTGTTTGCTCTCCAGTCCTCGCACGCATAAAATATTTACAGTTCTCTTCCTGCTGCCGCGGCTGCTCAAGAATGTATCGAAAATTTATTAGCGAGACTGCTTATTTAACGCGTTCTTTTCATAAGATTTTTATAAGCGCGGGCCAAGCTCATGATTGCTCTTTAGTTATTCCATCCTCTCCACAAACGAAACGTATTGTACTGGATTATCCTGGCGCTGGTTCGCTTTCACTGCACCTATAAAATAACTCTTTTTTGCCGTCAATGTGCTTAACTTTTCCCTCGTTTCGCGGAGATAAGTACATGACGGTGTTAGCCACCCGCCCCCAGGATCAGGAGAGTCCACTCTACGCGGTTCACTTGGTTTACTGTGTTGTTTCAACGAAAAGGGCTATCGCCTGTTCCGGATCATACTATCTGATACAATTTCAATCTGAGGTCGCTGCGCTCCGAGAAGATTAAGTCGTGAAAAATAGTCTTCCTTGACCTTTTGTGAATCATTTACGCAAAGGCTTTTTTCCCATATGAGATTTATCCATTTTGAGCAAATGGGCGCTCACTCCATAATCAAATATTGCGTAACGTGGTAATAAACAAAATTATTAATTAACTATTAAATTGATCGAGAATAATTGAAACTAATTGCGTAAAGGTTCGAATTCTCTGGCGGATGGATTGTACGCACACGCAAAGTTTGGATTGCAATAAATTAACTTTTGCATCCAAACTTACCCAAATAGTCGCGCAATTAGCAAATTATTCGAATAGCTGTAATGAGTTTTGGCACACGCGAAATATAATTAACCTCAATAACCAATCGTAATTGTTATTGCCTTACAATTTAATGATTCGTTAAAATCGTAAAGCTCGTTTATGGTATTTTAAAGCATTAATTCCTCAATACAAACTGCATTCATAAACGCAAATTAATAAGCTTGAAGAAAGTGTTTTATTTGTTAATTTATGAAATATTTTGTTGAAATTCCGCCGTTAAAGGATTAAACATACAACATTGAATGTGAAATGTTGTTTATTTTATCCACATCGTGAGGCGTGAAAATTTTAGTGGAGAAAATGACAAAATAAATAAAATCAAGCAAGTACAAAATCCCGCAAGTAGACTTGTTCGGCTAAGAAAAGAAACCCTTCTGGAAATCTTCAACGCGACGAGTTCAAGTGGAAAGCTTATTTATGACGTGGGGTGTGGCGGCAGCGTTGGTGGCTTTGTAATTTATAAATATTGATAAAAAAGGCAGGAAGAAGAAGAACGCGTTCGAACTATGGAAAAATATGTGCGAGGTGGCCGCATGCACAACATTAGGTAATTTTCGGTTGAAACAGCCGGAACATTTTGTGTCCACGCTGGAAAATATAAAACTAAGAAGACGAAGAAGCACCGCACACTATTTATGCCGCAGCAAGCAATAATTCTTACTTATATCTCTGTTCAGTGTCCGCTCTCATGCTATCAACCCACCCATTGCCCGGCTGTATTTTAACATTTTGCACTTTTATTGCGCTCTCCATTGCGTATTTCTTCATCGTTCAACAATGCGAGGGACAACTCACAATGTGCATGTTTTACGATCCCCTCTTACGTAATATTTGGAAGCTGGGCGAATCTAACGTTTTGTTATTGGCGTTAAAAACCTTGAGAAATATTTTTATTCCCGCGCAAGTGAAGCGAATAAATTGTGAAAATATTATTATTGAAAAATATTGCATATTCGATTATTCATCAATATTTATGTATCATTTCGTAGACAAGAATTTCGTGGCGGTTGGGTCAGTAAAATTTTTTTACCCCTCAAGAAACGCGTTTACCCTTGAAGGGGACAAACTTTTGCGCACTTGGAAATATCCATTTGCGGTTGTCGTCTGTAATTTATATCAATTATTAATTGATTTATCTGCGAAAAGCTGTCATCATCGAATTAGTTCGAACACGAGACCAAACAACGTAAATTTGCCGTAAATATTTCATAGTCCTTGCTGATAGTTGAGGGTTGGAGTGTGCCAAACAACGCGACGTTGAATCGATTGACATGTTTACCCTCTATAAAACTCTAACATTACGAAGGCGCCGCTTTGCTTCGAGCAATATCCTCTCAAGTTTACTTTTCAAACAGCTTCAGAATATTCGTGCATTTCTCAGAGTGCGTAACACGACTTAAAGTTTTAATACTAAAAACCGCATTTTATTATACGTTATCCCTCTTTTCGCGATAGCAAATTAAATAAAACTGATGAAAAAGCAATAATTGCACTTTTGAGGGTACTCACTTCAAAAAGATAATAAAGATATTAGCGTTTTACATAAAACAGGAGTTATTTAACAGAATAACAAATCGTTTACAATAGCTATGGATTGTTTAAAGTGGCCGGTGAACAAAGTGGAGGCGGCGCACGATCGTGAAATATCGCTTATGCAAAAAGCATTCCACTCATGAGCCGACTTCAAGAGTTTGCCTTCTGAAGCTCTCCTGGAGCGCGCGACGGCGGCAATGGTGACGCTTCAAACTGGCGTCCCGTTGCGGCCGTAAATCTAATGTACGCTTTTCCTGCCGAATTCAGTGTCACGGCCTGCCGCCTCACGCCAAACTTTTCCCCTCTTCTCAAGTGCCCCACTTGGCAAAAAGCGGCCCAACGAAAAATTTTATATCATTTAAATGTTTAATCCGGCGCGCGCGACAAAAAAATGGGTAAATTAAAACCTAGTGGTGCAGGTTGCACATGCATGCAGTGCATGCCATCGAGTGTAACGGACGTTCGCCGTCCAAATGGAGCGGCAGCCTCGACACTGATTGGAATTTATACGTTTCCGGGGCCCCGTCGCATTCACATATATCCCGCGCGCGTCCGGGAATCGAACTGCTTCTGCCGCCGCCAACGCCTTTCCAGAAAAACAACTATACCGGCTGTCCGACAAACACAATGCGGACGATCGCAGTAACTCGATAGAAACTTTTAATTTATTAGCGCTACAATTCCTGATAGCAATTTATACCTCATGTTTTCCAAATTATCCGTGCCGAATTTTATTCGGTTATCCTTCCCAACCCATCGCACAATAAACACGTGGTATGTGCGTATAATTTGCAAGTCCGGCAAATGCAACAAAACAAATATAACAATGCGATTGCAATATTGAGAACCGATTGGTTGTTCTCGTTTTTACGATGTTTGTTGCTTCTGCAATTTTAGAAAATTTACTTCATAAATTCGAATCGAAATTCTATTGCTTATAGATAATAGATTCTTTTCCCTCGAGGCAAAATAAACGCGTGGATAAAATATTACGCAACAACTTTTTTTTAATATAATCAGGTGTCCGTTTTAACTACGCAATTGAACAACAATTACCATTTCAATGTACAAGCAAACAACAAACACTTTTAACGCAAACATAAAAGTACAGTTTTCATCTAATTGCAGACCGCTATGAGCATAATAAATTATTGTTACGCACCAAATACGTAATTGAATTGACATTCGGAATATGATAAGTATTAATTAAAACGTAGCGAATTAGTATTCAAAGTTGGAATGCGCGGAATTCAACAATTCCCTCATTGGAATTCGTATTAACGAGAGATAATTGTGGCGCGCTCCAAGACATTTGTTCTTGCAGGCGGCACTTGCGCGCACTTGCGCGTTGTTGCGCACTCAGCCATTCTGTCAATTCATTAATGTATTACCCGCAAGTAGATATGCAACATTCACATGATCCGATCATGTTTGTTATTATTACATTCAAGTAGCGCAGTTGCATTGGTATTTAAGACCGAACGAACGAACGAACTAGATTTCTGCGTTTCATACAGCAATCAAGTGTTCGTGATTGCATCACACACTCCACTTGCAGTTACTTGTCGTACTTGCTATAAATGCTCAATGGAAAAATATAACTAAATAGAAATGGATAGAAAATCGTGCCGGCTGGAAACGATAGAGAAAGATAAGCGAATGTAATTTGTTCGAATTGGAAATTCAACTATGACTTATAACTTTATAACAGTGATAAATTAGTTGAATATTTGCCTGACTTGTCATAAATATCATAAACTACGAGCGATATTTAATATTTATCTTTTAATCAGCAATTTTATAATGAAGTAAATCACAATATTTTTCTATAATAAATGCAAAGCGTATGATTATCCTCTAAGGACTTTTGTTTTTCAATAGTGCATTCCTAGATAAAAATAGCGAGATAGAATTGCGTTTTATGTATCGATTCAACAACATCATAATGGTTAATGATTTCAAGGCCAGAGTGCTCAAGAATAATAACACAATGGAATTCGCGTTTGCGCTATACAAACAAGTTGCTCACTTTGCTAACTAATGCTAATTGAACGCATTCAATTTAAGAATATAATGGCGCATTCAACACTCGGATTTATGTCATAGACACCAACGCGCACACCTCTAACCAAATTAACAGAATCCCAAATGAAACGCGTTGAGCTGAAATATTTAGTCATTCAAAGCCGTATTTATGATACACCTAAATCGTCGTTTAAACATTGCTCAAATGAGGCAGTTGCACAAATTTTGATTTATACGCGAGCCAAAGTAAGTATTTATTTTAGTTTTCTCTTGGAGTGTCTTCAGTTTTCATATGAAGCACAACAACTTTGTGTATGCATTGAGCCTCCTCTCGCATGAGCAGCAACTCTTCGTTTTTCTCTTTGCGGCGAGCGCGTTGTGTGCGCTTGATACGTTCCTTCGGATATAAATAAATTCCTTGAAGAGTTTAAAGAGGATTTATGGCGTAAACTTGAAGATGATACGCGAGTACGTGCAAATATACGCAGTGTGGAAATGTTTGTTGCCTGCTAAGATGCTCACTGAAATGTTTGTGCGCACGCTGGTTATCAAAACTTCACTGAGTGCTATCGCTACTGTATTTATGCATTTCGTAAAGAGAAAATAACTTGAGAAAAGTGTAAATGTATTGTAAGTACTCCCCGAAAAACTACTTTCAATTATTCGATGTCCCGGACTATAAGACGCAACTTAGAAAGATTACTTTAACTTTTGCGTACATCTAATGGTGCAATTTTATACAGCAAAATTAAATTTAAAGAAGTCATCTCTAAAGCATCCGAAGATTATAGAAATGGCGTATTTAATTGTATATCTTATTTCCTAGATCAAAAAATATTTCAATTTTAACACGATTTTTAGAAAAATGTATTTTAAAGTAATTTTGAAGTAATTTTTAATGTTAACATAATTCTAAGTAATTATAAGCGGCATTTAGAGAAGATTTGTTGAGTAAACCATGTCTTAAAAATTAATTTTTAGATAACACGCATCACATTATAAAATACATTCAAAATGTATTTTTGTAGATAAAAATCTTGTCTTACATTGCGGCAATACGTATTTTGTTTAAAACTAAGTTATGTTAGAATAATTGATAATTATGATCTGAAAGCAACTTTAAATTTTATTACAGATAGTAAAAATCATTATAAAATTTGGAATTCGTCTTAAAGTCTGGGAAATAGGTACTTATCAGAAATGTTATTTGATACATGTCCCTAAGGTAGTTATAATTGATGTGTGTTTATAATACGCGTTTAAATACAATTGAACAATTTATTGCGAGTCCTTAATGAACCATTTTATGCGCTCTTGTTTTGTACAACACGCCAGATAATAATATTCCTCGAACGCGGGGCAAAAACGTTAGCGTTATTGCGCGCATTGTGCGCGTGTCGCGAATGGAGCGCAACGACAAGCTTCTTCTATAAATACACAAAATGAATAATACCCCGAGTGTATTCTCTTTAAACAACTCGAGGCTGAAATAAGGTTTCATAAGCCACTGGCTGCGCCGAAGTTTGAGCGCCCGCGCGATGAGAAAACTAAGGGAAGCAGCACGCGATTGCCGCCAGTGGAGGCGTATTAATTAAATTACCAACTTCCTTGACAATACACGGTAAGTAAGCCTCATCCTCTCACTTTACCCCGGCTAACTAAATAGCACTATCAGTGTGTCTTACAAATTACCTGCATTGAAATATTGAAATTGAGTCACTTGCCTTTGAAACACCCGCCCTCCGCTTCTATCATAATTGCAAAATGTAATAGGAAATCATAAAAATCATATTTTATATATTGTTTAAGTTTCATACCGGATTTAATAAACAATTACGTTGAATGCAGTTTCAACAAATGCGCAAATAGATTATGAAGAAACGAAAGAATGTGTAAGTGCATAAAAACAATTTGCATTTTTATTACAAACTCCATCAGAACTTGTGACGCATATTCAACTGACGTAATATTTTTCTAATATATCCCGTACGTACGTAAATGAATTGTTTAATTTAACGTGCATCTAATTATGCATTTTAAACTCGATGGAAAATAATGGAGTGCTTGACGGAAACGGCAACAAAATGATGAAAATGTTTCACTCTACTTTCTGACAAGTTTGTTATCGCAAAATAAAGTAAACACAGCAACAACTTTTATAGAACCATGCATTGCAAAGTGGTAAAACAAAAATGTGCGCATTATGCTTATGCATATCAGCAGCGAGCGAGGGATGAGAGAAGAGCGCATAAAGCAAAAGTTTCATGCTTTCCGCGTCTAGGATAAACTAATATTGATTTTTTTCGTAGGCGATGCGCGAATGCCTGTCTTGCGATATGCGGACGCGCGTCGAAGTTGAAGACAATTTGTAAATGTAAATCATCGACGAAACTGCATAACTTTTCCCATGTTTCTTCCTCACTTCCGCGCAACGCTTGCCGCCGGCGAAATTAAACACGAAATTAGTTAAAATGCAAATTTATGAGACTGTTTGAAAAATATGCTGAATTTCAAAGATGCTTTCTTCATTAAAATGTTCGCCAACTTTTTAAATTATTTATATATTGACTGTTTCATAATTATGAGCAAAACCTCATCATCCATACCAAAAATGTTCAAGTGGGGACAGTAAAAATGACAGGATCAAAGTTTAAAAATAAAAGAAGAGCTAAGCACAAATATCTTGAAAAAGCGATGCAGCGGAAAACACGAAAAGAAATCGTATAAGTCAGCGAATTTATGGTACAAGGGGTGAACGCGCATATTATGCACGAGGGATACTGAAGAGTAAGTACAGAAGACCGACCAGGATAGTGGCGGCGGCGCGGCGTTCCACCATGTATTGGCATTTGAAATGTGCGCTCGCGAATTGAAGCAAATCTGACATCTTCCCCGAATCCCTCCTTGAAGCAGATGCATGCTTAAAAGCATATGCGAATATCAAATCTTTCACAATTCGTCGTTCGTCGTTTTTGCTCCGTTGCATTTATGCAACATATACAAATATATCTGATGTATCTACATCCCAGAGAGTTTTAACTGCTTGCATGCTCATCATCCGGAAGGCAATCTTTCAAAAACCGATGAGTTTTATTTCGTTTGTCTATTCGCGGATAAAATATTACCGCAAAAACCAATTTTGGCATCAATTCAATACTACTTTGTATTCGACATATTAATAATTACTCTATTTATTCTGTTATTTTGTTGTGTAATAAATGAAAATCAAATTAAACCGCATACATGCATTGTAGGCGTTTCGTAAATTTGTCATTAATTATATTGTTTTAAACATTATTCATTAATAGATCACCTCATATGCAATTTACCTTCGGTTGGTTGCTGATTGATAAAAGAATAAATATAAATCAAATTTCAATTATTGAGTCTATTACCCTTTAGGCATTTTACTAAATTAAATTCCACAAATGATTGTGAAATTATTTATCAATAAATTACATTCATGGTTTTATTTTGATCATGTCAGCAAAACCATTTGCAATCGCCCCGCTTTAGTTTATAGTGTAGTCCTGTATTAAATTTGTAGCGTACACATCGTAACAACGAAATGAAAAATTCAATTACGACTCGTGCATGCATTTGATAAGAGAACATTAAGCCAAATAAAACGTGACTCTTTTCGGTAATCCCTATAAGGAAAGACGAGGAGCACACCGTAGAGAGCATTAGTCTTCACGGGGAAAGCTTGTCGTAAACGCATAAACATGTAACTTGTTGCCCCCCTTTTTGCACCTTTACGCGCCCGCAGTTATTACGCACTTAACAGTCTTGCGACGCACGCGAATTATCGTTATAAATGCCAAGAAAAAACGCCTATATATTTGTTCGGAGGGATCTAATTAAAGTGCGCGTTTTAATGAAATTCCCCCCAAAGCCCGAAAAGGAATTCAAATGCGCTGCTGCAGCGGCACCACGCAAGGCATTGATGAAATTGCGCCTGCATAATAATAATATTTGCGCGAGGCGTGGACGAACGCTGGAGCGATCAATGATACGAAGAAGTCATAAAATGTATAAGGAAATAGCAATAATAAAGTTTTCCAAGGCGGGCGCAAAGTTTGTTTGTTATCCCGCGCATCAGATGCACCGATGCATCACAGAACCATCGCATTCCTATATAAAGCTATTTTCATTTTCATTGACTATTGAAACTTCAACTTATGCTAAAGACCAAGAAAATGATGAATTTTCAGCGATATTCAAATTTTTCCAATTAACATTTCAAAGGAGCAAACGATTTGATATTAAAATTTTTCTTGGACTATGCCACGATTAAAACTTAAAATATCTGAGGTGTAGTTATCCTTGACTGATTAATTAAAGATTTAAGTCCTTGATGAATCCTTGAGTACTTGAAAAATTTACAAATCCAGTTTGCAAGTTTATATAAAAAGAGTTATAGTAGAAGAAGCCGGCAACTCCTTATAAAGTCGTATAACTTTAGCATGAATAGATTTCATTGAATCGAAATAAGCGGGAGAGAGAGACTTTGTTTGTCTTAAAAGTCTTGTGTGGAGCGCGATGCAATTTCAACTCTTTTGCGTTTTGGACGCGTCTCTATTCTCGTAAAGGTGAAGAGTGCACTATTTGTCTATCTGTTGGAAACGCGCGCGGCTGCATTGCGCGGAATCTGGGCGTATGCGATTAGAAAGTCTTGGTGTGCTGCGCGCTCCTCGACTATGCCATGCCGGCGAACGCGGCGCGCTCTTCAGTCGCTGTCGCGCTTTTCAACCAGCAGGAGGATAACGCGAACCGCCGTTGTACGTACGCGCACGCCTACGCTCGCGCCGCCACCGCCGCCGCCGCCGCAGCAGCAGCTACCGTAGCCGCACTTCGCAAAATTGGAGAGCGCAAAAAATAACCAGTGTTTCATTCAGCGACGAGAGGATTTTCCCCATGGTGTGTGATATTTGTGCACAAACATTTATTCAGCATTGGCCAAAAGTCAATTGATTTATCGGTATGTTTACGCTTAAAAAACTATGCTTAAAAGCGCACAACCTATTAGCGAGCTAATTTATTTATTTGCACGTACTTTAAGTACGGTTCATTTCCGACCAACTTTTTATCATATTACGACTCGCATTTCCCATGTGTATTGAACATTGACAAAACTTTTCAAGAAGTTTACCAACTTTGTGGACAAGTTTTAAACTTGCCTCGCTAGTGAATGTTATTTTAATTGCTCATAAAATCTTTTTTACACAATTTTTTTTACTGGCTGAAAATTACGCTCATCAAAAAATTCACCTTTTTACAGTATATTTTTGGCTACAATTAATTCTAGTCAATGTTCTGTTAATTGCATTGATTAATCACGAGTATCACCAGACAACGCATAAAATTTTTATGTCATGACTGTATTAATTATCAATCAATATGCAAACAAGTGATTCAGACAAACAAATGTTCCACTAATTTTTAATTAAAAAACTCTACTTTTATGCTGTTAAAAAATGCAAAACATTAAACGGGCTTTTTGAAAATCCCAATTAAGTGAAAAGAGAGCGAATAGCAATTCGTAATTAGTTTGTTCAAGTTCTAGAAATTGCCAGCACATATATTCATTCATTCATAAATGCATTTCAGGCATAGAGCTGTATAATGCGAGTGCGCTTTGCACGAACAATTCGACTAAAGTTCTGTATTAGGCGTTTTAATTAAAACTCCGGGACTGCGAGAGCGTCCAAAACCAAACCAAACCAACATATGTGACGACAAAGTGGCGGCCCGAAAATGTTTAAACGCAAACAACTAGCGATAATCATAATCGCGGTCGACGCTTGTAATTTATAAACGCGGTATGCATTCGAATGCAAAATGCATGACAAATTGAGCGGCGGCGAGGTGGATATTTGTTTTGTTTTGCTTGTAATATTATAATATCACAACGAGCACATGCGAAATGCCGCGCATTGAAGAAATTGAGGACGTCATTCGCATAATTTATCGGCGACGCGCTTCGCCTGGAAAACTGTAACGCCGCGAGATTACAATCTTACCGATGATTGCATTAATTAATCCTGGAACTGGCGTTACGCAACACCAAATTACCTATGCGCATGGATTGTGCAATAATGCCACGCATATAACTGTACAACGCTGGCGTTTTACATATTTTTCCATCAATATATACAGCGCTCATAAGTAGGTAGTAATTTTATGTAGACTTTTCATTATAAATTATCTAAGCGCGCAGATGAAAATTATAAATATGAGCGTCGTATTATTTAGTTATTTATGAGTCGAATCGACCTTCCAATTGCATAATACGCATAAAATGCATTCGAATCGTTGGCCTGACATTCCATATGCGTGTAAATTGCGCAAAAACGACGAACGCAAAAATGTCGTTCGGATTTATTGAAAGTGATTAACGGAATCGAGCAGGTGCTAATCTGCGTTCGAGCAGAATTGCAAACAACCTTGAAGGCATTTTCCATATACGCGAATAAGTTTTCAGTTTGCTAAAGATATTTGATTTTCCTCTCTCTTCGTGTGCTCGCTCAGTGATAAATTGCGCACATGAAAAGGTGCGCATAGGTAATGTACGACCATCACGATATAATAAATAAGATAAACAAAAAAATAAATAATATACCTGTGCTATTTGCGCAGCAACAAATTAATCAGTTAAGTATGCAACTTTTAAGTTTTATTGTTTAACCGAAACGCAGTGCAAATGTAAATCACCTCCAGGTGTCGTTCTTCGCGTCAAGTTTACGCCAACTTTTGCTTTTATTAATTTATTTTGCCGCCCGCTGGAATTTAGCTTAAATTTCCGTAATTAAATTTGCACTCTGTAATTTTCTCTTAATGTCTCAAAGTTATTTATGTGGCGCGTCGCGCGCGCTCGCGCGCATAGATTGCGTCGTCTTCTAATGGCGAAAAGGAATTAAAAGCGCAAATAGAGGCGTTCGCGACGTACGTTGGCGGTTATTATTGAAAATATATTCAGCAATAGACATTAATAATTGGCGATTACGCGCAACTCGCACGCAATGTCCATTTTTTCTCGCCTCTCACCATCAGCATCGTCGTCATCCTCCTCGCAAATGCAACACCTACTCGCGCGCAATGCCGCTTGGCATTTGGCACTTGCTTTGCGTTCGGATGCAACCGACTAATTACAGGCCACTGATTGTGGTGTTTACGGCGCAAGCATTCGCCGCCAACAATCACAACACACTAAGTGTTCCATTAACTTTTTCCGTCCGAATGTGGCGATGATCATGGCATGTACAGCTAGACATACGGTATACGCATTACTTCCAAGTACGCAGGAGTGCACGATTTTGATGGTCAGCAAGCTGTTCTGCGGTTCTGATTAAAAGCGATCATCATTGTGTCTAGTTAGGCAATGACTACAGTATTACATACCGCATTGCGCGAGCGTCCAAACTAATGTTGAACTCGTGCATCGCGGTGGAGAAAAGGCGCTTGTTCGAATGCGATTCGACGCGACCAACCAACCTCTGGTGGAAGGTTACTAGAGACATAGGACTGGATCACTTGGTGAGACGTAAGGGTCGAGTTGCAGCACGAATGCAATGTGCACTGGCCGATGTCGATGTCGATGCCGACCGGAATTTGAATAATCGCATTCGGGGGCGGCGGCTACCGGTGTTGTAAACTGACCCAACTTAATCTGGGCTACCCGCCACCAACTTTATGACATTCGTATTGCCGCCTTCCGGGTGCGTATCCTCTCGTTCTCTCGCGCGTCCATCGCATTGCTACAAATTTAAATTTGTGCAAAGTGCAACGGCTTGTTATGTCGTTTAATGGTTTGCAAATTAATTGAGAGGTAAAGTGATAGCTTCTAATGCAAGTACATGCCATGTAGGTGTTCAGCTTAATGCATATTCAAATGTATGCAGCGCGCACTTTGCATACTTTTTAGTTTAGCTTTCATTATTTTAATGCTCCACTCTTATTGATTCTAACATACTCGCGTAATGTAAAAGTATTATGCATTGTTCAAATTGACCCATTAACGATCGCACGTACAGCAGAAAATTCTCAAGAGTATTGAAAGAAAATATTAGTTTGAACGGAACAGTTGTTAACTTGTAATTTATAATCTTTTGATAATAACAATTATAATAACGACGCATTGTAATAAATCATATGCGCAAAGTTTTCACATAGATACTTATTACATTCAATTATTTATTAAACGAAGAAATAAATTATTATGAGGGATATTGCTTAGCATAGAATAACAAAAACCCGGAAAAGTATTGTGTTTGCCAAGTTATCGGAATAATTCAAATTTCATCGCATTATTATTGCATGTTTCACGCGTCTTGCAACAAATTATTTTAATTAATTACTATCCTAACTGATAGTTATTGCTATTAAGCCAACTGCAAATTCATGTAAAATTTAATTCATAATTTTAATGATAGATGAAAGCCTAGAATTTTTTTCTACGTTTGAAACAAACATTAATATTAATTAAACTAGATAAGAATAGAAACTCTGTTCTGAAACGCATTTGTTGTTTAGTCATCAGCGCAGCATCATTCAGGGACTCTGCGTAAGAAATAAAAAAACGGCCACGATAATAATAAGATCATAAAGACGAGCATCATTATACAATGTCACTCCATTCACGAACGCGCAGTAATTATCAACCTTGAATGCACATTCACAATACGCGCAGAGGAGAACGTTAGAAGCCAAGTTTACAGTTTCAGCTTTCATAAATAATTTTTTATCAAACCCGAAATGACAACAAGTTTTCTCATCATCCGTCATCTAGTTACCAGAGTAAACTTTTTTACGTTCATCCCAAATTTGAATTAATGACCACAACTATTAACACGACCTTGTTAGGAATTTATGTCGTATTTCATTTAATTGCAAATAGCGATAAATAATAAACTTTTGATGCGTGTACGCGCATTTAAAACTAATAACATGTCAACGAGATGTAGGTAATTATATTGCATATTGCTTTTCGTTTGTCCGTATCACACGGCGACGTTTAATATGCGTATAAAAAGAAGCTTTGAGAAAAATTGCAATCGCGCTATCATCATCATCATCATCATCGCGATGATGATCATCATCTTCATGGCAATAACAACGTGTCGCATGACGTAAAAGGACAAAGCATGCAGGATAAGAAGTGCAGCTGGAAGATGCGCGACAAGTGCACTGAATTATTACGTTCCAGCGTAAATTTATGCCGAGACGGCGCGAATGCAAAATGCACATTGCTATGACCGAACGCGCATCTCGCATAAATCTTCAGGCTACATGAAAAAACGCTTTCGCTTCGCATTAGTCACATGCAATTCGTGCATTTATACGATTATTTATTCATTGCCGACTGCTTGATGATGTGCAATCGTCTCATCAACTCAACAAGGACCAAAAGAAAAAATGTAAAATAAGAAATTGTTTGCGCTCTTACACCAAGGATAAAGTAATTCGAATCCCATATATTTTGGGTACTCACCAGAAATCCTGTGATTTTGTATCACACTTCTCGTCATCCTAATTATCCTGAAACAAACATAAAAATAAAATGAAATAAAGCGCTATTTAAATATTAATTACTTTAAAATTCAGTAGAGAACACTTTGTAAAATATCTTCTGTAACAAGCCATCTTGAAATTGACGCAGGTTGCAAAGTAACGAGTGGCACAATTGCCTTTTATCCTTTTATCGTCGCTGCGCTAAAAATTGCACGAGACAACGAGGGCAAGATGCGCATGATGAGTATGATTTTAAATTGATTCAGCTAGCAAAAATGACGAAGAAGCAACGAACAAAGTGAGCGCAACGTGATATTAATACATTGTTTAATATATCTGTATATATTGACAAGGCACATGTTATACTCAGCAACCTGGCATGCGCTTGAAAATCTTCCTTGCGCATCGTGTGCTACTAACTATTATGTAGGTAGCTGTATCATGAGTATGCAAGAAGAAGAAGAAGCAAATTAATGTTGCAAATGCCGATCAAAGTCTCGACTTCTTGACTGCAAAGAAGAATACAAAGTATGGAGAGAACGATCGAATTGTTCTAATGGAATCTTCATGTCGTTTGCAGAGATTAAGAGGACGAAGACGACGACGACCAAGAAGAAGAAAGGCTCAAGCGTATGAATGCACATCAGGATTAAATCAATGAGGTTGCAATTTCTTGATGAAAGTTTCAAACTTTTTCACAATGCCGATTGATTAATCAATACAACACGTCAATCAGTATTATTGATTCTAAGTGAATTTTTATCATTTTAAATTTCACCGAATACGAACTTTTTTTGCAACATTGTTGGATAAACATAATTAACAGTATCATTTGAATAAGTTGAACCAACTAGCAACTAGTGAGCAATTATTAACAAGCTGTACGCTACGTACGAGCAGCGAGTGAGCCGAGTCTAAACAACGACAGGTATAAATTCAACGCTTAATTTATTTTTCTCCGTTGCCGGTGCAGTTGCAGTTAGCTGGCTGCAGTCACGTCTGTTTATCGTGCGGAATGCTACTGACATTTAAATTGTTTTCCTATTAAACTTTTAGTGCATGTATTTTGCAGCTCGATGTTGCAAAATTATATATGAGCAAATATTATTTTCAAATACCAACAGCTATTCACTAGACAGCGCAGTTTTTCGTTCGACTCGGATTGATTAAAATTATGTAGAATTAATGAATCTACTTTTTCCTCTTGATGAAAGAAAGCTACAATTAACCATTGCTCTCAATACATTTCTTAATCAAATTGATGTAATTAAACTATAATTTCCGAGCCATAAAGGAGGTGCCTGTATTGTAATAATCATATATTAAATACAGTTCCTTGTGATTAAATCCAGCGAAGATATTGCAGTGCTCCGCTTTGCCTTTACGATTCGAAATCATTCTATAATGAATTATTGACCAGATGCTGTTTTTTCATTCACTGCTCGCTTTTGTGCATTTATTTTTGTTAAAGTCACTCATTCAACTTGGAGGCTGACTTGACTGGGCTTTTAAGAAAGACAAGAGCACAACTGACAGCCAAGTGAATTGAAGAGTAATTTAGTTTTAATTGCACGCGATGTTGAAAAATAATTATTGTATGCGTTGATTAATTATCCCGAATGCTTAGAATGAACACATGTTATGCTTTTATAATTTGTCACTTTTCTTTCGCCTTTTTGTACATCCTTTTTATAATTTATAACTACTTGCTACAAGTAACAATCAAACAACACGAATTTGTGTGTAATTTCAAGAAAACATTTTGAAAGTATGATTTATTACGGGAATATTACTTATTTAATTACTGTTTCCGTTCACTAAATCCTTGGGCAAATTATATTCACGCTTAGATGAAAATTGAGTGACTGTGAGATGCGCAAATGTGATTGCATTTTCATTGTCGTCGTCAGAACATAATGTGAATTGCACCTAATTGCTCGTTCGCATATTGAAAAACGAGAAAATGGGACAATTTATAAAATATTTTTCTTCTTTAGACACACACATTTCGTGTGAATTATAAACTAATCATCGAAATGTGCAAAAGGAGAGGAGACTTTCACAAGTTATTTCATTTCGCGATATAAAGCGAATTAAATTGCGCCTAGGTGTATAGATAAAATAATACGTTTTATGAGACGAAGACGCTGCTGGTTATTTATTAGTTTAGCAGCTTCTTCTCGTCTGTCTCTGTGTGCGCAATTCAATTTCGATTCGTTTCTTCGTTAGCTGCAAGCTGCGCGCACAGTTGTTACATAAGTAAGTAAGCAACCGAGCAATAATATACACAAAAAGGAAAATAAGATTACATTCGTAATTCAGTCGATATAACGGCTTCGCCGGCCTATTGTTGTTCGTCGGGGAGATAATGAATGCGAAATATACGAGCGCGATATAAAAACGCGAGCTTTCCACGACTGAATGAATAGCGCACGTCCGCTAACACAATAGGAAACGCTCGTTTGTTATTGAACATTGAAAATTATTTGTACTCGTTACAACGTTATGGACTGCGTTATTTATTTTATACCTCGAATATCTATTTTTGTTCCGAGCGCAATGATGCACTAATTTAACGATACCTCGTTGTGTTTTTTCGGGTTTTTAAAACTTATGCAACTCGCAATTGCTTCCCGTATTATATAAAAATCCAGCCAGCTGATTTCAATACGCAAGTCATGAATTAAATGCTCACGTAACTCGGCAAGAATTAAATTAATTAATGCTATTTTTAATAACTAAGTAGCCTTCCGGATTTCTAACTAGGAATAAAAATGCCAATGACGAGTGACAGCTGATGCGCTACCGCATGTGCCATACGGAAAGCTCAGCGCACAGTTCACTTAAAGTGAAAGTAATTACATTTTAATGAGGAACATTTCAAAAATGGAGATTAAATTGGCCGTTTAACGGTTTTTAATAGGTTGTAAATTAAACAGAGTCAAAACTATTTTTACAGCGCGGAAATGCGAAATGTTATTAAATATTGCCTGCGAACGTGTGTAATTGAATAGGAAAATGCAGCGAGCTCAAAAAGCACGTTATTTTGCATTTAATTTATTATTGTACGTCTATGCACGTTACACACGTTTCAGACCATTGGATTTTATAGTAAAACGCGGCATTATTCACATTCCATTAAGTTTATGAATTAATTGCGGTTACGGGCGTGTGCTTTTTGAAAGAGTTTATTACCTATTGACGCGATAATTGTTTTTCAATGCAAATACATGCGAATAAAAGATTACAGTTTGAAGCTGTTGCGTTATTGAAAGTTGTGCGGAATGCAGATGTTTCGTGATAATAACGCCAGTTATGCATGCTTTAATTTGCAATGTGCTTGTGCTGTCTGAACGATGCTGCTAGTGCTTTTGTGAAGTCGCAACGATGTGGTCCCTTTGTTGGAAGCGTGTAATGTTTAATGAGCGTGCACTTACGTTATCTATCTGTAGCGTACGCGACGTGATGCCACCGAGTGATTACTGTCTGTCTGATTCGCGTGCATAGACAATAGACAATTGTATCAGATGCAAAGATGTACTACGAAAATGAATTTCATTGAACTAAGTACGATATCTACTAATGAAATATCCTATGAATTGATTGAATCGTATAAACTTTTCTGTGAAAATTTATTTATAGTAAGTCAATTAAAGCAATTGTACGTTTAATTAATGTAAACGGTAGTATTGAATAAGTTTTAATTAAAACTTATCGCCATCAGGAGAGCACACCGCTTTTCCCAATCACTTCTTCTCGTCTCGTTGAAGGTCCATCCGACGAAGGATGCACCCAAACTCCCCGAGGGAATGCATTGGGGATTCTCGCGCGCGCGTTGTCCGCCGCCGCCGCCCGCCAATACAGAACTCATTAACCGCAGGATTTAATACGATTGCAGGCGCCTTCTGGTGCATCGTACGCGCAGGACTAAGACGCGCGTCCAATTTTCGTAATCAGTGCGACATTAGGAACTTTGTAAACACATAATTGCATCCTTATCGTTGCCAGACCACCGACTATGGCAACATTGACATTCAGTCAATGCGCACGTTTACCTAACCCTCTCTCCTCTTGCGTGCTGCAGCTGCAGGGTACCACAAGGGATGCAATTTCGGATTTGGTTGGACCTTAATTCACAATCGACTTTTGCTCCCTTGGGCTTGTTTAATAGAATGTTCGAGTTCAACTCTGACCATCCGGTGCACTTGCCATATTATGCAATATCTGGCGAGTAATCTTAATCTTAATTTGCTCGCTGGCAAACGTGGAGAGCAATGAAGAGCAAGTTGCTGCATCTTAAGTAAATACATCGCATTGCATATCTAAGCATTTCCACAACTCGTGCAATTAGAAGCAACCTTCGAATATAGCGCATAGAAATACGTAAAGAAGGTCAACTTTAATTCTTCAAGTCGCTGCTTTGTGTGTTTCAATTATGCACGCATGGAAGTCAAGGTGCAACATAATTAATGACCACTCATAATAACTCTTCCTGTACGTATTTAACATTTAAACTTTTTGTTTTAAATCCATCTAGATCAGAGATTGCTTAAACTCGTTTTCCTGCCATTATTAAACTTTAGAAAATAACATGTAGTATTTATGAAATCCTCTTATAATAGAATATGAAACGCGAGGATTTAAACTTGGGATTATATATTTTCCTGTAACTTAATTATTAACCCAACCCATCCATTTCCAGCTGAAAGCGAGCGCGCGTAATACAACTCTCGAACAAAATTTCAAATCTTTGAGTATCACATGATAAACGTTTCGAAACTCGTTTTATTTATTGATCTCTCGAAATATTTCATTTCACAGAGTGGATTTGCTCGATGACAAATTGAACCAATGGATAAAAATAAAATTTTATTACATATTTAACACTCCCGGAACGTGACTGCTTTACGCTGCTTTGGCCGAACAAAAAGACGGGGATTATACTTGAAAAATGTAAAATTCCGCGCGAATTTAATTCGTTCGCTGCGAACCTAATTCTGGTCACATTTGCAGACCTTTTTGTGTTTGTATGACCCGACGAACAAATAGGACAATGTAAAGTAATTTCGGCAATCTTTGAAATATTCAGCGGGCGTCCCCGGGAAGGTCAATCGTATAATCGACGAAAGCGCGCGCGAGAGCAATAGAATTGAAAATTGCTGCTCTACATAGTAAAAAGTCATGTGCCAAGTCGTGCAGCTTAAAGCGCACAAGTTTACAATCCGAGCACATATTTTTCAACCGCACCCGATCGTACTATTTTATAGTTGCAGTGGTGGCGACGCCAAGAAAACCATGAAAAGGAGGTGAAAAGTGTCGCAAGCTTGCTTGATTCAATTAGGTAATTGGATGAAATATGATCACTGAATTAAGTTCGTACGCGGAACTAGGGCGACGAAAAGTTGATTAAACTTTCGTATTGTTCACTCTATCATATATGGGCTTTTCATGTAGCGATATTTTCTACAAGATTTGAAAGCAAACTGTTCAAGAAGAGGTATGAGCACACTTGCAAAATTTAAAGAGTTCGCGACGAGTGCAAACAATAAAATGGAATGCACTTGAAAGAAACAGAAGTTGACCAAATAAGAATCGACTTTCATACTTTCCGGGGGTGCAAGCGTTTGCGATCTGAAAGCAGTTCGAAACGTAGAGAAAAGAAAGAAGCCGCAGTCGAGACGAAAGACGACGCGTCGAAAAGAACCCGGATTTTTCTCTAATCGCTTTTTTCCCGTCTCATCCTTCGAGGTTTGGCGCGCTCAATCGATGAATGTAATAGATGTACGTTTACTCTTTACCTATTTCCTCAAGAATTCAACCCGCTAAGGGGCAATTTTTCATAGAGTGCACAATGGGGTCTGATTTAATAGACTTTTTCCCCTCGTTACGTTTGCTTTTTCTTTCCTTTCTCTTAGCACAGCGATTTGTCCGAGTGAGATTGAAAGTTATTAATGTCGAATGTGTTTATAATTATTTTCCATTACTTTTTCGCATCCAATTTTGATTTCATTGGCGAATCGTACACATCTGTCTAAATAAACAACAACTTTTACTCGAGCGAAAGAATGTACAGTTACCGCAGAATGTTGGTAAAAGGTGAACAACACCTTGCAACTGGCTCGCGCTCACGTTTATAATCATTCATTGAACGAACTCGAGAGAATATTGCGAATACGCGATGTCGAATTAGAAATTATAATCGAAAAACGTAATGGTATAATGGAAATTTCCAATTAACATTACACAAACGCCCCCGAAATTGATATTCGGATCCAGCCAGTCGTCGTTCGTCGTTCGTGGCAAGAATTTTTCAAAAATGCAAATCATTTTTGCAATGCTATTTCGTCTCTTTGTTTTATTCACTATTATTACAATCATGCGAGAACATGTGAAGACTGCCAGCTGTTCGCTTTCATTATACGCCAGGCACGCGCTTTGCAATTATTAGCGAAAACTTGAATATTTCAATGAACATAACAGACGCGCAATGGAATTAATGAAGAGTTGTCTCTATTGTGACAATTTGTCGGTCCGGATGTAAGCCGATCAGGTATTAATTATTTGCTAGAGGACTTGTCGGGAACAAGTTGATACGTATCGCGTTATCACGCGAAGAGATAATAAAACTTGACAAAGCTGACAATGAGTAGTTTCGCTTGTCTCTCGGCGTATTGCCAGTGGGAAACATCATAAGTAATGCCGCATTGAAATGTCGAACGCGATTCGGATAGATGGTGCATGTAGGCTTGTCGCTTGTAAATTCTAATCGCTGTATAATATCGCTTCTGCAATGGCGCTAGAGAGGAGAGCATTGCGCGCGGCGCACAGCATGTGCACCGTTCTAATAATTTATTATTATTAGGCGTCCGGCCCATTGCATCCTACATGTAAATGGTAACAAAGTATCCCGAGCGAACACGCGAGAGAGATCGCCCTGTGCGCGCATGAGAACGGCATGTGTGCTGAATTTAGAGCGTGTTCAATACGTGTTCAATTTATCTGCATACGGAGGCGACATACGCGACAACCACAAATGCGTTTCGAGGACGAAATGCATTTTTTGCGTCCTAGTTTATATATCTCTTTGCACTAGCCACAAACTATCCTAGATGCAAGTATCTACTACTACGGCCTGATATTCTTTTACGTATTGATTTATTGCCCAAGGCATTTGTTCATAAGCCGAAGACATTCAAGTGTTCGCCTAATCTAATTATGCGCACGTAATTCTATACGGATTTAATACTAAGTATGTGCAAGAAGTCGGCAGCAAATTATGTTTTCTTAAAGAGTGGCAAAGGAAGAAATAAATTTAAACTTTTCCGCGCGTAAATAGAAAACTGATGTCGTAATTACAATTCGCATTCGTGTATACATCATGCGGAGATGCAAGAAAGCCAATCGAAATCGCGTTTGCAATTTGCAATTCATTGAAGTAAAATGGCGAAAGGTGTATTGACCTAAATAATTTCCTATACATATTTAAATTGCATGTTATTTCAATTACTTTTGATATTGGTTTGATTTGATTCTAATATATATTCATTTGATTTTCCAGAGGTTGCGGTAATTTAAGCCTAGAGTAAACATTATCAAGGGCAACAACAACAAATTATTAAATCTACCTTTTTCTCCGCCTTTCTCAAATTTTATTTTAGACACTCTTATTCAGTTTATTATTTAGATTTCAATGCTTTTTGAATCATTAAAATCCATCCAGTAGTTCTCCCGCTATCTTTAAATTGAAAGAATTCTGTCCGTACCGCAGACTGAACAGGTAAATGTTCAAGCCTGTATCTCCGGAACCAGGCCACCTATCTCCTTCATCTAAACGATAAATTATTTAGTTTTGTCGTTAAAACTTCATTATAGATATGTAAATATAATTAGGTACTTTTACTGACGGCGGCGTTAAAATAATAGTTGCACTATCTCTTTGCTTCGACCTAAATTTCCAAAGAAAATCAATTAAGAAACTCGAATGCCGAAAACAAAAACAGATGTCGTATGTACGCGTGTGCAGTCCACATTTGAACGACGAGGAAACCAAAGAACTAATTGAAGCGAATCAAGCAAGAAGAGCGCGTACAATTGCGTTCGGGATGAATGCACACAATGCGAATCGGGCACAGATTGTCTGCGGCGTATGGGGGTGGTTGTGGCCGCCGAGGTGGCGGCTGAAATCGTGAAATCAGTTGCGGAGCACACCACCGAATGCGCTCGCTGGCTTTGCCACGCGAATGCTTGCGCGATGTACGCGAAATACAAAACGTGCGCGCATGCAACGTGTCGTTTAATTGAACACGCGTTCCTGCAGCCCTCAACCGGACAGTTCAATTAGTATTAAGTGATTGACGTTATTACTTATCGGATTTGGTACGGTTTACCAATTAATCAGTTTACTTTCCGCATGCGATGCAATGTGCAATGTTAGGTCGCTGCCACGTCTGCACGAAACTCACAATGAATGTAATGATTGCATCCAGTCAGCTCGATGTGTAACACCCATCAAAAAGTATCAAAAACTTGCTTTGGAATTTGAGCGCTAGTTTAAAAAGCTGTAATATTTTGTTATATAATTTGTTAACATTGAATATTGATTGCTATTTAAAAATGTACGCATTAATTTTTAAACAAATGACTTAAAATGGCACTGAACCAAAACATTTGTAAATACTGATACGTAATCGATCTAGAATTTAAACAATATGCGACATGACATTGATGTAAGGCATTGCCTTGTTAAAATAATATATTCATAACATGATTTTTCGCTGGATGTGTATCAGTAGGTTGAATGTTAACGCGTGTATAATGAATTATTTATCTAATTATAATCAATCACAACTTATGCGAGTTGAACATTCACTTAATTTTCTCGTCGTAAGCGTTAATGAACTTTAAAGTTAACAAAGTGTAAAATTTAATTAATTAGTAGGAATTTTAATCGCGTAAAAATAGACACGTTGATATTATAAATTCCGAGCGAAAAGAAAAGAAAATGTGATAATTGAATAAGTAAACTTCGATAAATTGCAATTGAAACATTGATAGCAATTTACATTCGCTGCGGCTTAAGTGAATTCGAACACAATTTAAATAGCAACTCAATTTAAAAGCGAGTCGCAAATGCAAAGCGCGTTTCATGCACTATTCATGCATGGCGCACACATCGCACAAAGATAAACAAACGCATGAATAAATTAAATTAATTAAAGGTCTTTAATTATTCTTGCGCGCGCGCGCGATCCCGCCGAGTGATAAAACGCTAAACGAGAAAATTCGTATGCACTTCACAATTTGCGCTGATAGCTCTCTACTCCACTCTCCTTATCCTCGCCACTCCCGCTCGACGTCCTGTAGGCCAACAAGCAAAACACTCTTCTTGCCCTTTATTTTCGGCTTTAATCTACGCTCTCAGCCATTGTTATCTCGCGCGAGATACTTAACTATCTCTGCGAGTTATTATGCGCATTGAAAATGAATTTTACGCGGTGTGTCTGTCTTTATACGAAAATATTTCTGTCGTTTTCCAAGCGCGCATTTAACTTTAAATACCCAATTAAGGAGAAGTACATAAATCAAGATGTTTTATTATGATTTGCAGCGCTTTAAATGGTGATCAAAACAACCGATTTCCCAATAAGTTATTGCTAGAAATTTGAATATTTTTTATATTCGTCTTCATCGACAAAAAATTATTTAAATACCTTTAAGGCAATTTCTCTACGATTGTAAAACGCTTAAATGCAGACTAAAATTTATGGATACTAATTTGCTTAATTATCACATGTTATTTCAATACAACTCTAATCTATACAGGACGGAAATTGAAGCGCGCCAGCAAAATGCCATGTTCATTAAGAGGCAAATTTGAATCGGTGTAATAAATGTGCAGCACTTTCCGAATGCTTCGCGAAGAAATTTCCTACAAAGTCCAATAGAAAGCTTACTCGAGTATATGTGTGTCTTCTATTTTTTTTTTCGTGGGCAACGCGTTCGTAGTATGCATTGGACTAATTCAAACGGCACAGCACGAAGGCAAATTTTATGCAGGCGCAAGTAAAAAGCAGCGATCACAAAAAATGAACCAAACTCCTGGACGCGGAACAGTGCGCAAATACATTTATGTATGCGCATAACTGCACGGCTGCCGCAATGAATTCGAACAAAAAATATAAAAATTCAAAACTACTCTGCAGAGGAGCGGCAGTTAACTTAAATTATTATTTTTTATGAACACACTTTGAAAGTTTTTGTTTGCGTTTTGGTTTTATGACGAAACATTGCATATGCCAGGGAAATTATTATTAATATTTGTTCCCACACTAAAGACATAGTAATTTTCGCAAATATGTAAAAGTCTAATTCTAATAAACATTCATTATTTTGGCGTGTTGTGATGGCTTGTTCTATTATTAGCTTTAAAGTGGGAAAACAATCGACGAGAAGTGCATACAAAAAGAGGGGAAAATCAGCATCATCAGTAGCTGGCAAAACATGGAAAACAACTCGCAAACCCAACAAGGCTTGAAAACACAGCATGCCAAACGAAAACATCCTAACGTCGTTTACAACTAGTTAGTTGAAAACACGATGCAACAAACACACTGTGCCCGAAATGTGTAATGATCGCTAATTACGGCCGTCGCGCCCATTTTGAATGCTAATTTATGCCGAACAACGCGCATTCCCCCCCGCTAATTATCACTCTCTGTACTGTTATACTTCTCTTCATCCAGCGTATTACGCGCTCTGTATGTGTGCTGAGCATATGCAAAATGCTACTCAATTAGACTTTCATACGACTACACTTTGCAGTAAAATCATTTTCGTCTTAACCCCTTTGCACTTTAGGCACCGTCAATAAAGCAAAAAAAAAAACGTTTAAATTATTGCTTAATGAACGTAATTGAATAACAGGTATGAGCGCACCGTTTACTCGCGCTTCTCGTCAAGGCGACTGGCTAATTTAATTATAATGAGTCGGTATATTAACTTTGTATACGTTGTGCAAGTGAAGTGTTAACTGTACTTTGATTATTTTTTATATAATATCGCCGGCAAGATATGAACAGCGGAAAAATGCTTGCGGCCGCAAATTGAAAACGACTTGAGAGATATACGTAAATCGTATTTATTATAGGTCATTGTTGCTCGTGCAGAAATGTAATTTTGTTATTAAAAAATGTGCAATATATCGGTATAATTATACTGTTTCGTAGCTAATAAGACTGCAAGGACACTGAGCGTAAAACCTGTTACCATATAAATCGTTAATAGATATTCTAAATAAAAAATCCAATATGGTTTTACACATGAATTAGCCATAAATTCCGGTTTATCTCGGTGAAAGTAAAAAGTGATTGGTTATTGCACTTTGTTGCGGCTGTATTTCATTTATCAATGAAAGAAATTCAATTACTCGATACTGACAACTTGTTCAATAACATTCAATAAATTTTAATAAAAATTTGAACATATCACAAACCAGATAATATTCCGCGTTTTTCCCCTACGTTATTGTATTTATTGGAATTCATTCGCGTTTGCAGGAAGCTCTTTTTATCAATCGGTTTTTTACAAACGCGCGTAAAACTAGTTTCGAATAAAATCGCCATAAAAACAATGACCATTAAGAAATGATTAAAATTCCTGATTTGCCCAGCTCGTTCGCGTTATTGACTAAGCGAATGGCTCGTAGCACGAAGCACAAGTCGTAAGAAAAAAGTTCGTAAGTGTCTGTCTTTGCCCGTAACCGTTCTCCGCTCCAAATAAATAATAACATCTTGCGATGAGATGCTCGCACGCTATAAGAACCGAAATGCAGTGAGACGCGTATAATCTATTGGAAATTGGAATTTATTCGCGCGGTTTCAACGAAACCTAGTTTTGTGCGCTCAAAAACTATCTTAAACAAACCGAATGTGCTGCGCATTCTGCCTCCAAGCGCGCGCATGCACAAAGTCCGCGAAGACTCGGGAGGAAAAAAACTTCCAATTCTAGTGAGAGTTGACACCAAACTTGGTCGCATTTGCTACACTTACTTACCGCTCGCATGCTTTATCGCGCTCGCCGCGAGTTCTTAGCCGGCATAATCTCAAGTTGGAAAGTGGTAAGACCACTCTTGTCTTCGACTTGAGGATTTTCTTCGTCGGCGAGCCGGGCAACGAGCATGTTCTGAAAACGTTGTGTGTCGTATATGCGCGCCGCGAGTGCCTCTAATAAGATCCAGCTTTAGAGATTGTATTCGAGTTTAAGTTTGTCGATAATCGATTTGTGTGCGCCCGATAAGAAACGTCGGGATGCGTCTTAATCGTGCGAGTTTTACCTGTTTTTTTTTCTTTATGTTTTCCGGCTTACAACTGGGAATCGTTTAGACGCGCGTTTCGTGTAATTACTCATTCCGCTTGCTAATAAGCACTCAGCTCATACCGTGAAGGACTTTAATTACTTATAAGCGTCATATAAAATGCACCATTAGAGCGACGAGAGAGACTTGAGCGTGTGTGATATGTTGTTAACCATGAAAAAAGTGAGTTTAATTGAAGAGTTGAAAAAATTTGTTACTCACTTTGAAACGATGTAGATTGAAGATTCGTTATCCTTGAAATAATCTGTAAAGAATAAAGAATATGTTAGTGAACCAATTAATCTAACGCTCAACATCGGTATTGAATAGAATTAACGTCAAAGGAATGCATGTCTAGATAAGACCGGAATTAATTAACTAATAACAAGTTTGCTAATCGCATCAGTTTCAATGATGCTCAAGCTATCTTAAGAGGCGTTGAGTATTTGTCACAGGATGCACCATCAAACAACATGTTGATATAATTAATTATGCACTTTATCAATCAAGTTCAAGTTGTTCGCGAGATATTACAAATTCCAACTAAACCACACCACAGAACATCTTCTCGTAATTAACCTTATTTTTCATTTAATTAATTGTTAACTTTATTAGACTACGCATCGCTTTTTGCTTAAGTAAATATTAGCTCTTTTACTGCTGCTTGATGCACCCGGTAGTAAATTGCTTTGTTGTTGAGCGAGTTTAATTAAATATCGATTGTAAATTTCGTTGTTGTTATTGTTACAGATTGAGCGTACCACTGACCATTTCCGCATTATGGACAGCATCAAAGAGGGCTTGTTTTGATAAACTATCGACGCCTCCTCGCAGCAGCAGCATTGTTGGAAGTGCCGAAGCGTAAACGCAAATCGATAAACAATTACGTGCGCGTTTGTTGACGATTATATCTGGTGCATGTGCATTATTGTGCGCGTTTGCGAAACAAATATGTTTTGTCCAAACTTTGCATAAAGCTGCATAATTGTTATTCAATCTCGTGCGCGCAGCGGGTGGGGGAACAGTTAAAATATTTGCATTAGACACGCAGACATTTCCGTCAAAGGAATCGAGAAAGCGACATTTGTGGCGCGACACGATGGAGACGGAAGAACTTATCAAGCTCGTGGATGGCATCTACAAAGTAAGTGAATAAACAAATCTCTCCGATCATATTTTATCATTTGGCATGCGCTGCGCTACCCGAAATTTTTCCATCGTTAGACAGGCGCACTACTAATTAAATGTCTATAATTATAAATCTTGTTTGCGCGATGTCACAATTAAGCGTAACATATTTTCATGCTCGGTCATGTGTTTAATTAAATTTGCACTTGTTAATTATGTGCATTCGTTACGAGATGTGCGCCGCACTTCGCATGTGTCGCACACACACCGCATTTGCATGCATTTTCTACGTTCACGGATTATTATTGTAACATATTGTGGAGGCACACTTGTTGGCTCATATGAAGAGAGGAAATTAATAATTTCATATTTTAATTGGCAAAAATTATATTCTATGATATAATTTATCCATCTTTACGTCGCTTCGCATCCAGCATTTTCCTGTTCGTGCAAGAAATATTTGCAATTTTGTTTTATTTTAATATTAAATATTATATTCATCAGCAACTAAATGGGCTAATTTATAAATGTGGCATTTCGTTCTGTTTTCGGGAGTAGACAAATGCAAATATTTTCAATTTTCTCTCATTTCACTTTGGCGGCGCGCTAAAATGAAATGCAAGTAGGCGACAGACGAGACTGATAGCTGGCAACAAACACACATTTGGCGTGTTGTTACATTTTGGTACACGCTTTTTTCATTTGCCTAGCGGCCGTGGCGGTGGCATTGGCGGCGGCAGCGGCAGCGTCCTCATGGTACATATTTTTATTTATTTCCATCCCTCATCTGCGCACCGCGATCTGAAATTGTGCGCCTTCTCTACATAAATATTTTATTTGAATATTTTTATTCGAGCATCAGTAAACATAAAACCGTGCGCGCACGCTCTTCGGACAAGTATGAAATGATGCTGATTTATTTGCGCAAGGAAATTGAATTTCGTGTAAACTCTACCGCCACCAACCAGCACCGATGCCGCCCCATCGGATTTTTCATGACTGTGTGTGTGTTTAAACTAAGTTAACAAATACAACAATTCCTTCGCGTTTCGTGGTCCTCTGACAAATAATGCATAATTTATGAATGATGTAATTGATTGTCTCATTTCACCATAAACTAATTCATTAAAATACCAATTTGTATTCTATAGTTTTTTTGCTATTATATTAAATTTCCATTTCTTTAAATTTATCGAACGTTAGATTAATTAAATAAATCACACAAGTTTGTGCTAATTTATTGCCTTCTAGAAAATATAAAAATGTAGAAAATATATTTATTCTTGTTGCCGTGTTTTGCAAGCGTCTTCTCTAGTTGTTTATTACAATGCGTGTACGTTTCGCGTTTTGCTTTTGCCTCCTCTTGCACTCGCATTGTTACTCAAACTTATACATAATCCCGGAAATGTAATGGAAAATACAAACAGTGTGCTCGAAAGTATGCTTAAATAAATTTTCAACTTGTGTGGAAAAATAAAGATATTTACGGCTTAAGAAAAACCTCTGCTTTTCCTGCTCAATGCCAACAAAATTCCGCAATGGAATCAGCACCAGCACACATCAACCCCAACTATAACCTATAAATACGCTTACAGGAAAATAAAGCACGACTATTTTACCATTTTATGTAAATTGTTATTGTAAAATACAATATGTCTTATCTTGTGTTTTATCTTATGTTTACACTTCATAAAACCATATTTTGTGCGCGTATCCTTTTTGTTATCCTTGCGGAAAATTTGCTAAACCCTTGCGCAGCGCCTTGAAAAACGAAAAGTAGTTGCTCGTCTGAGCAAATAGCCGCATAAAAATACTGCGTTCGCTGCAAATTTCTATGTTTGTCTCGCCTCGCTCGGCCGTCTTGGATTTCGTTTTGGACGTATGTATTTATGGCTTGACGGAATTACCATATACAGCGCTAAAGAAATTGAAGATGTTTGCAAAAGACGCACATATTGTTGGGAGACTTGCAATTACGGAAGTTGCATTAAAATCGTAAAGTAGTTTGCCTCTTCAATTGGTCTAAACGTTCATTCAAGTGAAGCAACCAGAACCAGAAGGAGCTGTGCAACCAGTCAACTGAATGGATGAATCAAGAAATAAACGCAATAAAAAGACGCTCATAAATTTAGCGCCCGCTGATACTCTTCGCATTCAATCACTTCATGTAACATCGACAAGAATGTTAGCAATTGTTCAATTTATTTAATGAATTTTAAATATGCAAATACATTCTTCAAATTGTTTTGATACGAAATGAAAATTTCCATCATCTTTTCGTTGATTTCCGCACCCAATAAAAAGTAGAACGAAATTAACTTATTCAAGAAATTTCGATGCAGAGGAAATAAACACAAAAAAGTTGTATAATTTATGCAATAAATCAAGCAACGTGTTCGATTCCAGCAGGTAAATTAATTTATATGACTTTGGTTCATTCCAACGAAGACGTTGCAAGGAAATAGAAAAAATAAATTCACGCGCGCACGTTGTGTGTTATTTTAATGCTGAAACGTGAGTAAATTAAAATTCTCATCAAGATGTGCTATTGCTGAACACGAATAACTTCGACGAGTAACATCAATAAAAGAAGCAATGAATACAAATCAAGGTGACCAAGTTATTAATTACCACCTCAAAGATTGCAGCGCGTTTACAAACAGGATGCGTCCTTAATTACTCTTAAAATGTACAAGATTTGTTCATTTTAATTAATACTAATTAACCATATTTCACGCTATGAAAATATTGATAAAATATTTCATTCCACAAAATTAAAATATGAATTTCATCACGGGGTTATAAAATGTAATTAAATTTAAATAAAATAGTTTAATATCAAATATCAAAAATATTGAACACGAGTTTAAATAAACAGTGACATGTGATGATATATGAAATTTAATTAATTTAGAAGAATCACAAATAAATTTAAATCAACGAATGCTAGATATGCATGAAAATGCAATTTAGTATTGGAAAATATTAAATGTGGATAAAAAAATTTAACATTTAGTAAAAAAATATGCTGAAAATTGTTTGCCAATCGGGTACAATGTTAATTATTTGTACGCGGCGTGTAAGCGTAATGAATATGCGCGTAGAAAATTAATAGCTGAATATTATTATTACAGGGGCTGCAATGCAGTCAATTACTCATATTGCACTGAGTGTGTAGTGCCGTGCAATATGCACGCTCGACGAATTCCATTAGCAGACAAATAAAATTCCAATTAAAACGATATTTTATCAGTGCTATTTGATTTGCTATTTGTTTATGCGCTCCGAATGCATCCACATTCCCGATTTATCATCATCGAACTCATAATGAAATTACTTTTTAATCACGTACACCGAAAACTCCAACATTCCAAATCATGTTCGACATTAATTAACCGAACTAATTTCATACCATTTTCAATCACCTGGCTTTAGTTTGATTCAATTGTACGAGATTCGCAAAGGTGACGAAAGCCATTCACCAACGACCTTTACTTAAGTGTGTTTCGCTTCTTTTTTCCAATCCAAAGTGTAATGTGATTGAATCGAAATTGATACAAGGATGCAGCCTACTTCAAGTGCGCATACGCGTTTAGGAATGTTGCACGTTGAATTAATCAGCGAGAAAATTGGAATGCACTTATGCGAAGCTTGCTCTCTGCTGCAGCTACTGCGCGTGCTCAATAAATCAATAAATTCCGCGGTTGCTTATTTTTCGCTCGGTACCTACACCTAGCAAAAATTCTTCTTCAAAGCGCAATCCATTCAAGCGTAATTGGAATTTATTACCTCATTGTTATACATTGCATACGGGCGAAACTTCATTGGCATTAAATAAATTAATTAATCAGCGCGCACGCACATATTGACTTTATATTAATTTTACTTCATAGTTGGCTAGCGCACGCTTAATTTTACTAATGCAAAACTAATTTATTATTGATGAACTATAGTCAATTCCTGATACGCGGTAATAATTGTAATTTGAAATTTATTTCGTTTTCATACCTTCAATTTTCATATTTTGCATAATTAATGTTTTAATCATTTTATTTCATTACTTGATTTTTACTCGTTACTACACGCATCGCAATTTAGATGGAAATTTCGTTTTGCATTTTGTTGTCAGCACGTTTTAATGAAAGTAAATTTTTCCTTGTTGCATCAAACACATCATTAAATGTTTTGTGATTGCGACTTTTGCTTTCCTCTTTTCACTTTTTGAGTAACAATCTCTAATAATCAAGCGAGAGCATGCTCGTAAAGCACGCGCGCTGGTGTATTATTTCGTTGCGTATCTCGACAAACAGCACGTTCATAAATTCGCGCACCTGCCTTTTTTCTTCTTTCCAATACAATATATATTTTCTTCCTGATTGCGTACACGAGCAACAAAGCAGCGCTTGTAATACAATAAGTTCTAATTCATTTCGTTGCTTTTATTTATCTGACTGACTTTATGTTCCGTGTTAGTGGCACTTGATATTACAGGTGCTCGTAACCTAAGAGAAAGGTGCTTTAAGTTTTATTATTGCTACTAAAATTTTGCACTGGTCATGTAAACTCTTAAATAATATGTGACTTGTTTGACGAATTTAATTTATCAACCGTAATAAACATATGTAATATGAGGCATTTCTCTCTTTGGCTTTGTTGTTATCAGGAGTTTGTTATCAGTGCAATGAAAGAGCATCAATCACAATCTCCCTCTGAATCAAGAACGATTGAAATGCACATTGCATCGCGAGGCATTAGATTGCATTCGAGAAAAGCGCGTAGTCAAGCATAAAATTTGTGTGGATTTCTCTTCGTAGTCGCGTTTGCAACAACTCCGTATATTTGTCAATGCGCCAAAGTGCGTTCGACATTCAGTTCAACTTCCCATGCAGTTAGTTCGACATTCTCGTCAGTTGGCAGCGTGCGGTGAATGTTCGGAATGCAAGTCACATTCGCGCACAATCGCACAATACCAATAATAACCCGAAAGCGCCAAGAAACCAAGAATGCGATAGCTGAAAGCCAAAGAAACGAGCAAGTTTCTTATGCAATTGCTGTAATGGTCGTTCGCGTTCGTGCGCGTCGCTTGCATTTTAAGTCAAATATGCATACAACGCGAATTACACTACAAGTGGATAAAAAACAAGTGGTAATAGCGATTGCTTTTATTGCGTCGGTCGTAAAATGCAGCCAAACATAGCGACCGCGCGGTTATTATCAATGGACGGGTATTAAACGCTGCTGACGTGTCACAGTTGTTTGCTTGTTTGCCCTTCTTGGATTGATGGGGAGCATCAAACCAAAAAAGATACAAACCAGATCTCGCCGCGCGGCATGGTGATGGCGATTTATCAAGTTTGGAAAGTTCGCCAAGAAGAGACGATAAGAAAATGAGCAAGGGACGCATACGCTCTCTTTATGAGTACAAACAATCTTTCCCTTTCCGGTTCGGGGACAACGATGAGAAGTTTTAAAACGTTGACATGCGATGTGTGCCCGCACAAACTTTTCTTCCTTTCTTTTCCCGGCTCGTTTTATTACCAATGGCATCAATGAGGGTTGGTCGGTTGCCGAAGAACAACAAGATTGAAAACTATATATATATTCATCCTCCGCCAATCGATAGATAGATGGATGACTCGCTATTGCCATTAAGAAAAAGCTTATTCTTATTTCAACTTCTTGCGCGCCGAGTGAAGTTTTAAAGAAGTTTCACTTCATCTTCATCGACATGCAGATGGATATCTTGAAACCTACCAACCGCAAACAATCGCACGAATATTTCGATTTCTTCTGCTTGTTTGAATTTCATATATGGACTTTGTAAATTAAAAAGTTATTGCGACATTATTTCAATTTTGCATTCTCATAGTACCAATAAAAATTCTTATATAATCCGTATATAACAAGTGCGCTTATTAATGCAATATTTAATCTCATTATGAGAACAATAAATGTCGAATGCACGCTTACCACACACCCAAAAGATTAATTTGAAGCACATCTCGAAATTCTTCACTACCTTATGTGAATTTCTTTGATGAATGTGTGCAAAATTTAAGTGCAAACTTTCTAAAACGTCTTCGTTGTTATACAATTAATTTTAGCTCTGTATTCAAATGTGAAATGCGAAAAGGTCACAAGCGAATTTTGTTCGATGAATATTTATGTACGTTCAGTCCATTAAACTATCAAGTTTCGCTATTAAATTGAGTGTAAAAAGTGGCGTTTCACCTTGAAATTGGAATATCCGTAAAATCAGAATCTAAGGATGAAATACTAAAGTCAAGTTTGATTAAAGTTGAGGTGTTTAAATACTCTTCTATAAATTAAGCAAGCAAACTGATAGTGCACTTAAACTCGCTGCCAACTTTGGCGCTTTCCCTAGCACCACGCGGATTTGTCATGGACGTGTAAACTATGATCACACGATTTCGAGCGAGTCGAGTGAATCAAAGCAAATTGAAAATCGTGTCATGCTCATCGCAGCTCAAATGAGCACACACACACACTTCTTGGCCAAGCAGTCACCGTCTTCCGCAAATGCAATGCAAGTTTCGTCGTGGCTGGCAAACAAGAGCAACAGCAAATAGATTTAGCTCCTTAACTCTCTTCCGTTTGCGCAGAAGATGCGCTTCCTGTTTTCATTAGCCCAGCTCGTCTATAAACCGTTGTTTTATTTGATCAGGCAGAACGCACATGCTATTTATATTTAGTCAATTAATACGGCTATCAAAGCGTTAGCAGATTACAAACTTGTTCCTTGAAATACCACTTTAACATTTTAATAATTTCAACAAGAAGATGTTCTTCAAACCGTAGATTCACGATGTTGATCTTGTTGTCAATTACTACAACGCCAATCGTGCGCTTATTACAAGTAACAACAAATTGTGTAAGACTTAAAAGAAACTTCTCAAACGAAAGTTCCACAAGGTTTACCACCATTATTATTCTAAGAATAGTATTTCAAAAATACTATTTGCACATAAGAACACACGGCTTAAAAAAATTGAGTAATGAAATTTGTATGCTCCAAATTTCATCATGAATAAAATTATTATTAGCCATTTGGAAGTCTCTTGATAGCTATTATTATAAACAAAACCGCAACAAAACTGACGGAAGAAAAGTAAGTAAAGTTTCTCGCTACTGTATTGTACTGAGAGTTCAATGACTTGACAGCCAAACGTGCAAGCAGCAAAAAAGTGAATTGCTTTCTTTATTTGTGCTCATTTAACTGCCGCAATTTCAATCATAATTATTGAATATATTCGCCTTAATGCACATCCATATCATATGCGCGGCGTACGCGTAGAAAAGTTGAAGAAAAGTATGTCAGCGCGTGTTAACAAGGCAGTCTCTGAACATGGCTCATGTGCGAGAGGAACACACCTGAACGTGGCCCACATTCCTGCGGCCGACTGCAATAAACCAAAACGAAAACGACGTGCGCTCGCCAGATTATAAATTATAATTGCATCAAACTCCAATATATAAACCTTACGTCCACAGCTAAATAACCGTGCATAAAACTTAGCATTCATCGGGCGCACGCATATGCATCAAAGATATTCATGAAAATTCTGCAGAAAAATGTTTAAATCGCACTTAAATAACACTGCGCGCGGCCGTTAAGCCGAGTAATGTTTGAAATTCGCAATAAGCGCTGATTGCATAAGCGCTTTATACGCATGCACATAGTTCACAGGTCATTGAAGGTTTAGAGAATGAAATTGCTAAAGCTATTTTCAACTTGTTGCTCGTTTAAAGACGTAAACATAATTAATATTTCGTAATTCAATTTGCTAATTCATTTCATACGTGTTTGTACATCAAATACCTGCATCTGCTTCATTGCGTTTTAATTCGTTTTTTTCTGTTGATTGTAAAAAATAATTTAGCTAAAGTGGGTATATTTTAAGCTGCTCTTAGGTTCTATCCGCTTCGAATGTATGTCATCATTACACGTAATTTGTTAAAAGTTTCCATTTAGTTTGCAGTTTCGTTTCACTCTTCATTTCATTTTCGTTCGCAATTCGTGTTGCTACACAGCAGACGAGGAGCAGAGCCGCTCACGAGACATTCTCTCAAAGTTATTGGCTTGCTAGCATACTCGTAAAACACTTTATTACAAATTCTCCTTCGCGCATACGTGTTGTGCGAGCAACATTTTAGTTTTGTAGATATTTACATACAAAAATGAGTGTACAACTTGTTGTCTCGTCTGCTTCTTAATTTTTATGTACGAACGAGCGTAGGTAGCATGGATTTTTATTCAAATTGATTGAATTTTTATACGAAGAGCAGCACCAGCTTACGTTATAAAGTCCATTAAGTTACAAAACGAAGCAAACGCTCGCACTTAAATTCCATTTGTTTCATTGCTTTCACAAAACACTTATTGGATAAATCGGCGCAATGATCAGAAAGCTTTCTCAATAGAATTGTCGTGTGTTAAGAGTATTAAACTGCTGCTCGCCAGGAAATTAATCTATAAATTGCAATTAAACCCTCCACTCGTTCTCTTCGCTTAATTTTTGCTACGTAGTTCAGCATGAGACGTGCAAATTTTTTTAATCATTGCCAATTTTCAATGGACAAAAACCAATGATGCGAAATTGTCGCTGAAAATTATTTTTTGCTTCCTGCCGATGTTATCGTAACAGAAGAGTGTGTTTTTGTTATAGAAGAAAAGTTTCTTAATTTAGATATCATTAAAACTTTTTCGCTTTAAACTTTTTCACAAAACGCTTTCCTCTTATTCGACGCGTATCCTAAAAACGCACAGCAGCCTCCCTATTCATTTAATATACTTATACTTTTCATTATATTTCCGCGCATTTTTCTGCTCGCGCACGCCTAGGAAGGACTTTAATTGCAGATGCGCGACAAGTTGAAATCCACGCTTATTACGACTTGACGCATTTCTTTCCGCACTTGTAATTGCCGCCGCTTACGTTGTTCGTAAATAATCTTTTTGCACACAGCGATGATAAAACAAAATGCGCGAAATATCCTCGCTGACATTTATATTATTACGCTTTACGCGATGCGCGCAGCATAACTGTTTATATGCAATTCTGGAAAAAATAACGCATTCGCTTGTGTGAATGCGCACTTTGCTTGCCGCACAACTTTCCCTTATTAGCAAAAGCACGATGTGTGTTGTTTGTATGCAGAGAGTGCGACAATACGCACTTTTTCGAGGCTTTGCTTTGAGGTTTCGCGCAAAGCGCAAATAAACGCATTTGTGCTTTGCATACGCTGCGCTCGTTTTTGTTGAATTTGCAAAATAGTAGCAGTGAGCACGAAATATGTAAATGCATTTTGTTTCAGCGTGAAGAGTTTTAGTATGCTACTGAATATTTCGTACAAGTGAACAGACTTTTACAAAGGATTACTTTGAATTTGCAATATTTACTCACAAAATATGAATTTAGAAATTTACTGAATGTACTACTTTTTGCTAATTTTCTCATTAAAATTTTACATTAATTGCATAGATGTTTTATCTGAAAATAACAGGCTTGATTAATTCATAGAATTTTGCATAAAATTACATCGGAATAGTTGAGAATTTTAACGATATCGCATAAACTTTGTGTCGAGTGCCTACTCGTAAAATGCATTTTAAATTCCAGACATTACATGCTTTATAACACTGTGGACGTGTTGAGCGTCGGATCAAACGAACACTTACTTAACGAATTTAAAGCTTGCTCACCGCTTCACCTAAATAAAGTTGGCTTGTAATTCGTGCCCGCCTAACTGTAACAAAGTCAATATTTTAATACCTTTTGCGGTTTTATCAACCTGAACACTTGCACACGAGTGATCCGTTCACTAAAACATAAACCCGAGTGCATAGAGTGCTGCCCGTAAAACATATGATACCTAACATGTTAATAGTCGAGTGGGAAGTACTCGCTGTATCCTCCACTTATCCTGCGCGAATAACCGTTCTAAATTGCGACAGAAGTGTTCTCATTACAAAGTAATTAACGCGCCAAATAACTTCACCTAACTGTAGCGATGACTTTTAGGATACGAAGTTGATGATGATTATTGATTGATTATTGCTTTTTGGCAATCATCGCGCGAGTGCATTAAGACGTGCATTAAGCGGGAAAATGACTTGCAGTTCGCGCAATGCCAAACAATTTCTCAGGGATTTTATACGCGCCGCGCGTCGTCATTTGGCAGCCTAATTGATGATCTTCCTTCGCCATGCTAAGACACAACAAAATGCGTCGGAAAATTTGCCCAAGTCGTGGAAAAAAACAGCATTTGATTGCGATGCTGATTGATGAACCGCTCAGTCGGCTATTGTGATTCCACGAAAAAGTATACAAAAACTGAGAAAACTACTCTCAATCGCGAAAGCTAATTTACATGTGCAATTATACATTCAAGTATCGGGCAATTGAAAGCATGAGTTTCAATGAAATTGACTTCATCAATTCGGACGTATTGAAACGGCATTGCGCATTCAAAATGTTTGATTCATTTCTATTGCGGATTTTGTTTTGTGAGTTTTACGCGTTCAATATGGATTCGTTATAACATATATCAACGGATTTACGACTTGTTTTATTTCTTTTTGTTGATGTGCGTTGTTGATTCGTTCGAACATAAGCTATTTCGGTTTTATTTCTCGAGTATTTTGGTTTTATTGGTTTGTCATCGGCGATTTTCCGAGATTTTGAGAGCTTTTTACGTCTGTTTCCTTTTATTAGTTTATTCATAATATTTCATTATTCTCAACGAGTGTATCGAGGTACAAAAAAGCGATAAATGGAGAAATACGGTCGCAATATATAAAAAATAAAAAAATAATGAAAGCCCATATTGGGTACTTAGCCCATTAGTCCTTGGTTGAATACTCCTGGAAGATTGCAAGAAGAAGAGCACCCACCGAAACACTACTAAATATTACAGGTATTGCATTTACCATTACAACTTTTTCGGACTAGTAAGTGCAATAACTGAATCTTCTTTTCCAATCATCCAAGGAGTAAGTACCCAATATAGGCTTTATTTATATTTAATCATAAGTAGCTACAACCCCAGTAGATTTAAACTTGTATGCATTATTTATTGCTTGATGTTTTACACTCAATTGTTGTCGTTTGAGCAGAGTGCGTAACTTGTTCGCATGCCGTGGCGCGCTCGCATTTCCACGGATTGGAAACTATTCGATTCGTTTCGGGGGCGCGTACGTGCTTTGCATTTTATAAAACTTATCTAGATAAAGTCAGATTCCATTACAATACCGCCCCCGTGTCCCGACAGTGCCGACTGCACTCATCCGCTCTTGAATTGAACGAAAAAGATAAAGCGAGAAGGGTGGCAATGGCATCGGTGTGAAGTTGATTTAGAACAAACTTATTAAATTTGATCACTCCACTTCCAACCCCCTCGCTGTCCGAGAGGAAGAGTTCAGACGCGTTCACTTTATCTTCATTCTTTTTGTATTGTATTTTATTAAGATATATAAAGGGCGCAGAGACGAGTGCACATGAAGACCGAGATAGGGTTGCTATGTGTGCGAATAAAATGAGCGCCGTATTTTTCTTCTTCATGAAGCACTCACCCTTGCATTTCTTCGTCAGCTACGAAACGCGTGCAATTCGTATTAGTAATGTGCACTAACGTTTCGGGCTATTTGTTTTACTCTTCGCTTTTTCACTCTTTGCTTTCGCCTTGCACGCTAATAGTGGTGAAGGCATCATTCATGTCGTTAAAGTTCCTGTAGCGAAAGCAGTCTAATATTTATTTAGTTTACAAACGCGCTAAATTGAAACACAAAGTTTGTTTATTTATGCGGAATGTGTGACACCCACTCGATTGAATTTGTGTCTTTCGAGTGGCAAGTTTAAGGTCAGCCTCGAACGGGAAAGTCGCGTGGTTGACCGACCGAAAGTTGGGAGTTTTGGCCGTGTGTGCAATCATTAAATTTACATGCGTGCTTTTCGCCCGTGGCGCGGCCGATAATTAAAATTCATTTCCTGCATTCGTTCGAATATAGCCTAGTGGTATGAATACTTTGTGTGCTGCCTGCCGGCTGCCGCCGTTTACCGGCTTTGGCTTTTATCTCCTTCGGTGACCCGAAGCGCATCGACTGCTGAGAGCATACACACTGCTAGTCAGCACAGCGATTTATATCGGTATTGCCTTCTAATATTAAACGCACTCAAGAAATATGTCCACTTAGTATTTCCAACTAATTAAATGTTTATTTTCTGGTATTTTAATTAACTATAAAACTATTCATACTTTCAAATCGGCAATTTTTCCTCAATATTTAAATACGAATTTCTCTTCATTTCACACACGTTAATTGACACACAAAATTCCGCTTACGGAATGGCTTGATATGCAGAAAATTTAATTAATCGTGAAATATTTTTACACCCTGTGAATATTAAACATTAACCCATACTTGAAAATATAAAAGATAGGTCTATTTAACCCCTGCTCATAACATAACCGAATATGCAATCCGCGCTCAAATAAAGCGATTATTTTAAATATGCGCGAGTGTGTCCAAACCTTAATTAATCCTTTGCGCTGCTCTGTCCCCTTGAAATTCACCCCCGCATTATTACGCACATCCCCCGCAATTTCGCACACGCTGCAAACCAATGCGTAATCACGTTTACCCCTTTTTTAATTTAAATTTAAAATTCCGCCACTTGCCCATAATAAATCAGCACACGTTATGATGGTGTGCTACAGCAATGATCAGCGAAAACCCAGCCACCCTTCAGATTCGCTGATAAAAATTAGCATGTAATTGAGATATATATTAATGAACGTAATTCCACAATTTACTTGCCATAAAGTATTATAAAGTGTGAAAACAGCGGCACATGTGTAATAATTACACGAAAATTCGTAACACACAAGTGTTGAGCAAGGAAATTGCTAAATTATTACGCATGAATAACATGTTTTATTATAACACGCAAAAAACGCGCAATACTGAAATCTGTCACAATGCGGTTATTTAGTGGTTCCTCGCCTGTATTGTCACGGGCAAAAAATAAATTCTCTAATATGCGTTTGGAGAGCATTAGATATGATTTAGAAGTACACGCGACACAAAGAGCTTTACAAACCGCATGTAGTGCAAAGAGCACGAACGCGCGAAGCTTCTTTATTATAATACAAAATGCGTATTGTTAAGGCCCTTACGAGAAAATAAGTTATGCAAAGCAGGTGTGCGTTTCGCACGGACTTAAACACACAACCGAATCCAATATTCCTTCTTCTCGGAATGTATAGCAAAAATAATAAAAAATAACGGTGTGTATTCGTTCGCGCGTTTACATGTTGTTTATGCAAAAATATCAGAGTGAAAGCGTTCGCTAAGTTCTAGCCCAAAGAATGAACGAAATCCTTAAGAGAGTCGTGTTACGTCCTTCGAGTTGTTTGATTTCGTTGGAGCTTGCTTGAGCGCTAACAACTATAGATTCGAATGATTCGATCCTGCAAGTGCACTGAGGACAAATTGCACATATTGCATACATATGCATGAACATGAGGGCAATGCTTCTTCGTTTTCGTACTCGCATCATGATACGCTTGCACGCGCCACATTCTTCCGGGCGTCACCGGAGCGCATCTCTATTCGCATGTCGTAAAACTTTATGTGCGGAGTAGTCCGCGCGAGATGCTCGTATTTCCTTCTTGTTGTTGTTGCTGCAGCGCGCGCGCGACAAGAAAGGTCTAAGCGCGTTGTTGTTGCATCGGGAAGCAGTAAAGAGACGAGCGTAAACGGGAATCTAAATAAACTACCGGGAGCGAAGAGAGTCGGGGGCGGTGGTGGTGGTGTTGCTTGTGTTTTTGGCCATTTGCCGTGCACACACATCTCATGGTGTAGTAACTCGTCCTTTTTTGCTTCTGCAATAATGTTAACGCTCGCAACAAATAAGATGCAGCATTTATTTGTATTTCGCGCTTTGTTTCCGTTCCAACAAGTCTTTGTTTGTTTCATCGTCTTCGTAAAAATTCCATTTCTTGCCAAGTTTTATCGCTTTTAATAGAATACACTAGTAAAACGTGCAGCACGCTCGCTAAATATATCTCCGAGTGTATTTATAATGCAAGACATAAATTGGCAGTGTTTTTACGCGCGGCAAAGTAATTGATATAAATGGAACGAAAATGAACTTGCACTTGACGCGCGAACCGAGAGAGGTGAAGATTGCGATTCGCGTTGAGACAATGCAGCTGCTCTTACTTAATTCATATAATTTATACGAGTGGTGTCATATTTATGTCTTACTCTATTTAATTAAACTCGCGCTACATTCTCACGAGAGGCACGAGAAAATGCGTAACTACTCAAAACGCGCTCGAGTTCACTCGTTTCGCGAATGTTTCATTTTATTGCTTCAATTTCACTGCTACTACTCGCAACATATTGCAATCATATTTCCAGGCGAACAAGAGTAAAACTAGTTACATTGAAGTCAAAGTGAAAGATTCGAAAGCAATTCGACTTTTTGCGTCGAGAACGCTGTTTAGCAAATCGGCGCGTGGCCATTTTTCACGCGCTGCTGAAAAGCACGCGACTGCATTTCCAATAAATAGTAATCTAGCGGAATCGCAACAGCAGCAACAACAACAACAGTAGCACGAGAACGAATTGATGTATAATGAGATTTGCCTTGCTCTTTTTCATTTTGTTTCCTGCGACGCCGCCGAGTTGCCTAGAATGAAGAAGCAGCAACGCGAACAGCGAAGGAAATAAGTCCGTTCAATATGCAGACGTGCAGAATTCCCCGATGAATTTCTTTCTCTGCATTGCGCGCGCGATGCTCCCCCATCTTTTCCCAAGCAAGAAGAGTAATATCTAACTTGCATCTATGTGGCGCACGACGAGAGACGCGCATCGAATCTGCATACAGTCATGACAATGGGAGACATTAACAATGAATGCATTAACAATGCGCTTTTCGTCCTCCTCGCGCTCAGTCCTTGAGCGCGCCAGGCAATGAATTTATACTTCTTTGACGCGTCGCGCAAATAAAGCTTAAATCATTTTTGCATATGAAGCACAAGTAACAAGCATGCAAGGAAATATGAAATGCGATGTTACAATTGTTATACATATTTTGTATGCGTTTACGAATACATGCGCCGCCGCACAACGTTCAAGACTTGTTTTGCTCGTTCGTCTCGAGTCCTTGCTGGGTGTTTTTTGTACGCGTATAAGTTGTGTCAAAAGATTTGCATTGAATGCATCTCAATAAATCATTTCCAAGGTGTTTTTCACTCTTATGCACCATTGTCATCATTTGCAATGTCATTATTCCTAGTTGTACAACATAATGTTCTTCATGTGTTTTCTTCAACATTTTTCTCCGCGTTCGAATGCCGTTATAAAGATGTTCAAGTTTGGCTTTATTTCAATTTTACGATTATGGCGCCGAATCGAAACGCAGTGTGCAATGTTAACTTGTTGAAATGTCTTCTGCACGATCAAATGCGACAAAACCTCACTGCATGCACTCGCACACGAACCGTAAAATAATCATCATGAAGTAAGTTGCTTTTACAATCCGATTTGCAATTCCGTGCCATTCCGCGTCTTGCATTTCTCTTCCAATAATAACCAGCGTCAATTCTGCGAGCAATCAAATTCGTAATTTCGAACAATGTTAACGAACAATTGTGCGAGAATATAAGTTATAATTGAGACGCAATTAAAAATCGAGAAATTGGAGCATTTCTCGACGGTGTGCTCAGTGAGAGATTAACGAATTAAAGAAATCGAATCGCGTGTAATTAACACGTCCGGTGCTCTCTTCGTTAGGTTCTTCCTTCGCTTCTACGCATTCTACCAATACTTTACTCAATCCCTCGAGCAGTAAGTTTATTAGCACTTGCCGATTTCGACCATTAATCTTTTATCTATCCAATTACAATGCGCATGAACTGCATAAATATCTCTTCTTAATTGTGAATGCATTTAAGAAATGTCCATATTTGACGAATTTTGTGTTTTAGCGCAGTGGATTTAATACATCTAACAATTTCTAGTAACGGTTTCCTAATTATGCATTCGTACACAACATGAGATTAATTATCATGTAATTATACGCTCAATGCAATCGGCGATGTAATTTGCACGTGAGCGTGTAATTATTTTGTATTTGGCTAATATGATAATAGATAACTTCAATTACACCTTGGCAAAAATCAAAATACCACACAGAACCGTCAACGCATTTGGTTAATTTATGACACACTTCACTTGATTATGCTGCAGGGCGAATCTGATTATGTCATTCGGTTGATGCGCGCGTTCGTGTGCTGACTCAATTAGATCGCGTTACAAACGCAACAAAGAACGAAGAAGCGGTATTGCGCCCAGGAAGAGGAAGCGCACTATGAATCTTTAATGTGATCGCGTTTGCGTTCGTTTATACGTACGTTCAAGCTTTACTTAACTGCACATTATACGCACACTTTTAGAAGCAAAACGCGAAATTACATCATCTTGGCCGGCTCATCAAAGCGTATCCGAATTTCTTATTGCGATACCTTAAGCAATCTTTATTTATTGTTAATTATTATTATACCTAAGCGTGTGTTTTTGAATAGGATAGGAAATATGTTTATTACGCGAGTTAAACTCGTACCTAATAAATAACTAATGCATAATAATGAGGAAAATTTCGTGTTTACGAAGCGCAATTGCATAACAATGCACACTTCGTCCAGGTAAGAAATAATTAAATGATTATAGCAATAATTGCGCTGGCGTAATAACAACGAACGAAACGCAAAAATCACTAAATCACAACTTGCCCATTGTGTTGTCGTATTATTTAGACGTAATTAAATTTCCGTGCATACTTCACGCGTTTTTATTCGTTACGTAAGAGAAAATAGCTTTGAAGCCGAAATATTAGCTTATGTGAAAATATTAAATTGCACTTCGTAGGTATAATAAATATATTATTAGTTGGACGAAATAAGCGAAAATAATACAAGAGAATATTATTATTAACTACATACCAAATTCGTAGAGTATTTTGCGTAAATAATACCCTCATAATACACGTCACGAAGTAGGCGAGCCGAGTAATAATAATTCCGAGGAAGAAAATTCTATTAATAAATAATGATTTATATTATCAAAGGCGATTTCTATCCATCAACTAGACGTTAATGAAGAGCTCGAGTAAACTGATACGCTTGTCAGTAATAAGCGCAAAGAACTTGCGAGTGAGCTTTATGAATGATGTGCAAAAATAAATAATATGCTACCTCATTATTTATCACATTAATATTTAAACGCTCGTATTTACTACAATCATTATTGATTTATGGCTTTTTAATTTGTAAGTATTACAGTTTTCTAAATGAATAGTGAAATTTCAAGGATATATTTAAGTTCCACAGTCACTGACCTTCTCACTTGAGTGTTTAAGAATAGTGTTTAAGAATATTCCAGCAAAACTTCTCGTTGATTTAAGTTTATTATTAATACAGCGAAAAATCGATCAATCTTAATAAGCGTCTGCTTTTAGTCTGTTCTCATTTTGTGCGAGCAGCCAAGACAAGCCAATAACCGTATAAATATCTATGATAATTGAACCGTTCGCAGAGCAGAGCAGCAGCAGCGGCAGCTTGAAGAAACACGGCCAGAAGTAGTGCATGATGCTCTTCTTCTTCTAGTAATTTGCTCGTTAAACGCAATAAATATTCAGTACAATTGGACGCGAAGCGTAGAACGGACTTGGCTCAAATGACCAAATTAATATTTATTAAAAACGAGCGTGTCTCTCCTTCAATGAAACTCGTTTCTACGCCAAATGTTCTCATAATATTTAATAAGTAATCATTGAACGAATATGTCTGCTTGTTTCGTAAATATACGTATCTTTTATATTAAAATTAATTAACTGCAGTCATTTTCTTATCATTTTTATTTCAATACACATCAACATCTTGCCTTCAATGTGCATTGGTTCATCCCTTATTCTCATCTCGACCTCGCATTGTCAGCATGAATAATGTATTATTTTATTGATATATTTTGTTTGTTGACGTTAATGTCGAATTTAAATGTGTTTTTCCTACGTTCGCCCTTTCGTTGTTGCTTGGCTTATTTTTGATGTTTGGATACACAATATGCGGTTTTCAAGGTATGAACATCTCTCGCAGCAACGCTTTCTAAATATTTGTTTTATGTCTCCTTCCCGCTTCTTGTCAGTTCGCCGCCGCCACCCTTATGCATATGGATGGAATATAATATGCAAATACTGTACAAACTGCTAAACTAGATTTTGACGAAACGTACGAATGTGCACGCTTACTTATTCGCGTTCATAAACTTTGCAAACTTTGTATCCAAGCGTGTGATTGCTACTTAAGCGCTATATATGCGGAATATCATTAAGTAATCTATTTTCTTATATCGTTTTCATTTGTTGCAGAACATCCTGGACAAATTCAATCCGGGTGCAAGGCAGATGATCAATGCCGGCAAAGCTTACTTGAAAGCTTTACATGGTAAGTCCCCTCATTACGATAGATCATGATTCGTTATTGTTGTCAAATTTCCCATTCCGCGCAAAGCTTTCAGCGCGCGAATAATGCGTCCCCTTTATGTGTCGCGCCTCGTTTATGAGATTTCGGATTTGGCGAATTAATATTAAGAATGACTTTAAATATTAATCCATTGTTTTGCATGTTTTTGCATAATAAAAGACCGACTGAGATTTATCAGGGGACCAGCATCCATCCCGTCTCGCGCATTGTGTTCGGCGGCCAGAAAAGCTCATAACGGCCAAACGGCCAAAAAAAAAACGCGACGACTTAAGGAGAAACGAGGGACAGGGGACATCGATCCGGGTGTCATTGCCTCGCATATTTCCATTGCATTTTCAGCGCGTTCCCCCGCAAACCCGACTTCATCCCGTGCGGCGATCAAATAGCATTGACATATAAATGAGTTCATTACGACGTGTCACGTAGATGCGCAAATAATAAAGAGGAGCACGTGTCGCAATTTCTTCCATCTCCGCGCCGAAATGTTGAAAGTGCCATGATAAATCATACAAAACATATAAACACTGAGAACCCCACGGTCAGTGTGCGGTGTGCGTATTATTAGCCTTCCCAAAAAGAGTGAAAATGCTTCAACCCTCATGATTTTAAATTCTAATTAAGCAGCGCTCTCCTCTCTCTTTGAGTCCTGACGAATGGCCTATTTTTTGTTATTCTACTTTTTGCTGCCGCCTTCTGCACCAGCATTGAATGCCAAGTCAGAAGTCGCATAAACATATCATATGAGGATCCCGTCGCTAAATCCAATTTACGATCGCGCTTTACAAAATACAAGCAAGCAGCCTCATTGGGTTGCATTTCGTGCAATCGTTGCTCTTTTACCACCACTCCCGTCGTGGGGATTTTCTCCGCAGTTTGCGTTGGTTTTCTCCTCGTTTCGCGATCCGAATAATAGAGTACACATAGAGAACGAATTATACAATATGTGTCTTGATTACACACAAAAGTAGCTTTGCGATAAGCCCGTCATAAAGTTTATTACCATCTTAAGAGAGATAAACTCCGATGTGAATCAATCACGATTCAAGCTTTAACTGCCATGTTAATAGAAAATTTCGCTTCGTACAACGTGTATGGCAAACTATTTATTGTAGAATGCATATTTTATTTTATTAGCGCTTTTTCGCGCTGCAAAGTCGAAAAACAGTATGCACATACTGTAAAAATCAAGTCGTGCGTTAAATTGGCAAATTAACGATGCTTTTACGTAGATTCGCAATCAACTCCGCGAAGCGTACGCATTCATTTCGTTTGACGCATTAAAACAACACACAATCCTCACTCGAGAGGACTGCGTTCATTAAACGAATGTGTTTTCCAGGGAGCAATTAAGCTCTTACTATTTTATCCTTGCCGGTAATAATAATAATAAATTTCAAGGGACTTTGGACTTTTTTATGCCCCCATTGACGCACTTTTCACTATATTTTACCTCAAGACCTTGAATTCAAGCCACGTTCTTTCTTATCGTGTCGTATCACATAAAAGATATCGTAATAACATAATAACGTCACTATTCCTTTAGAAATCACGCTGAACGCATTGAATAGCCATCCCTCAACATCTTATTCAATATATTTATCTAATAATATGCTTTATCGAGAAAAATTCTAAGAACGCCTTTCATCCTTTATGCAGGGTGAAAAAGCCAGCAAGACTTGACAATTTAATTAGAATTAACATTTATGCGTATAGTTTTTTGGGGCTTTATAGCTGTTTTGCAAACTCGTATCAGAATGGCACACTCTAGTGTACTAAAAATGGCAAAGAAACGTCCGAAAAAGTCGATGGAAGTGCGGAAAAAAGTTAAGTTTTGTGTGCAACATAAGGGTCAGAAACTTTTCCTCCAGCCATAACAGTGGAGCGAAATGTTGTTCCAGCGTTTTTGTGCGCCGCCCCCGAGACTCATCGATGGATGAACATGCGAACGAGGGCGGCTGTAAACCCACGACTTGATCGAAGAAGGCGATTCGATATTGATGTGTTTAGTTTTTGCGTGAGCGCGCGAAAAACGCGCCGCAATAAATTAATTTCCACGCGCGGCGAACATGTGTGAGCGACAGGCGCGTACGAAAAAACGTCGCAATGCGAATTTGACAAACTGTGTGACTTCACGATCCTTAACATTGCCGATTTATCATTAGAGCAGCGCATTTCCATTTGTCCTCATAGACTTCCGCATCGGAAATTATGAATATAAATCAATGCCGCCCCCGTATTCGTATAACACATCAACGAAATTGAAAACTTACTTTGCAAGATGCTACATTTTCTTCTCTTTTTTTTTTCATCAAGCTTTAAAATATGATTTTACGCAGGGAATTTAATTGAATTAATAACGTCATAAAATAGATAGATAAAATTTTATAAGTAAATTACTGCCGCAAGAAAAGCAGCCATAACTCTTGTCTGCGTATATCAAATTTTCATTTTTGCCTGAGGGGGGAATGGAAAAAAGCCTTAAAAAGAAACAATATAGAACTCGTGCGACACAAATTGGAGCCGAAATGTATATAAAATAGGCAATTTTGCCATCCGAAGCTAAACTTTCCTTCTTATTTCTTCTTCTTCACTGTGTATATCTATTTTTGCCACCGCCACCGCATTCGCAATACTGCACGTTTTCTGCCCACCCCACCCCCCACATTCACTTGTTTCGTACGTCGCATATGTACGCCACGTGCTCTCCCTGTGCCATATATCGGCAATGCTTTATCATCGGCAATTGCTTCTGCCATAAGCCGCCCCCCAAAGCTACGGCCGCTGCGGCAAAAAGTGTCGTCTCGAAAAACAGCAGCAGCACGCTGTGAGCAAAGTCGAATAGTCATAGGAACTGCATGCGCGCACAAATATCTTCCAGACAATGTATTTTATTCTTTACTGATAACGCGAAACTTTTCCTCCCAAGTATTTTTACAAATTCGTACATTAATCACATAAGCTGTCGCATGCTGCACTCGGTGCGCGTCGATGATTTATTCGGTTTTAACACGCGCCGATTTTCCATTCACTTTTAATTCCTGTTTTATCTCAAAACGCGCGCTGCATTCGCTCCCTTATTATTGCAACTCTCAGACGGCGCGCGATGAGTTATGAATCCGTCGAGATTGAGAACGAGAGACGAAAGAGAGTATGCAATTATTATTTTCTTCGTAAGCCTCATTTATCATTATATTTGACCGACGAGTAATTGCAATAGTTTTGTACTTAATTCCACCTAAGCTCATAGATAACGTCTACTATTCACAAATGATTAACAATTAATAAATCATCCCTTATTCTACTTGAAATATTTAAGTTTTCCGCCTTAAACCGCCTTATATGTATGTATATTTCACATTTCGAGTGTTCATTTACGTGGAAAGGGTAGAGAACATGCTAACTGAAACGCCAAAAGTTTTCATACAAGTTTTCGCATTTGACATCATAGCTATCAGTATGTCTCTCGTGTACTAAACTGAAAACTACCCTTGAAGAATTTGACTTGAAGCCAAAGTTTGTTTGTGCATACATCGAATGAGTAAGTAGAGTAAGTATATTAGAGATTCTTTGAATACTTTTCCATTTCGAAAATAGGTATGCACATTGACACGCGCGTATTTTAGTATTTTGAATCTTACTTGCGTGGAAAACTCCCACGATATCAGTTTTCGGACAGAGCAAACTTTCCGAGTTCAACATCCTCTTTTGGGATTTTTGTCCACTCGGTTGTTTTTCGTCGACTGAGGGGAGCGTACAGTAACATATTTTAAACTGTTGACATATTGGACATGTTAGTTTGCATAAATTTCACATTCTACCCGCAAAACTCTCATTGGTCATCCCTTAAATTATGCGCGACGACGAGGCGAGCACTCTGGCAAAAAATGGCCAGTTCTTCTAACTTTATTATAATTCGCGTCGCGACATGCTCGAAATACAAAAACTGCTCATGCAATGCAGAAAATATTTATCAAAATTATTACGTCGCCTAAATATCCCATCGGGGGCGGCGGAAACACCCGTAAGCTTTTTTCGGAAGAGTTTCCCTGGCGGTTTTACCCTCGATGCGCATTCCCCGGAGGACTTCTACTTAATTAGTGCTGACATATGGACATTGCCGCATGTTTGCTAGTCTTAATTGATTGACATTCATCCGTTTTTCGCTTTTCCGAAAATGCGCAATTCGGCCAGCGCCAACTTTTGCCCCGTTTTAATTTCACCGCGGAAATAATTCAGATTTGTTTGCGCTCATCTTATTAGATCAACATGCAAGTTCTCAGCGGTTTTGAACTCACTAATTCGTGATTAAAAAAGTTTTACCATCATATTTTCCCTCGTTTCCGTTTGACGCCATTTGCGCTGTTTTACAACCGAGAGGGTATTTCCTATATTTCCCATTCAAACCCCCGGTGCTAATAAATACGCCTTATAACAAAGGGATGCCTTTTTATATTTCAAGTACCCCGCAGCCTTCGGGGCGAAATGTTGCAGTGAAGGTGGAGGCATCAAAAGCCGAGAGAAAACTATAACGCAATCTCGAAACAAGAGAGGTGTAAAAACTCAGTGATTTTTCGCGCTCCTCAATATCGGCAACGCATTAAATCGCCCAGCAGCGAAAAGTGAAAGTAAATTTGATATATGAGAATGTGCACTGAGTGCAAACATGCATTCCTCCCCGTAACAAGGGGAGGAATAGTTGGATGGCTTTTTGAGCGTCAATTTTCAGCCCGAGTAAAAGTTAATGATTCTTTGTTGTACTTTACCACCCCCGGCGCATCGCACATATCCCCCCAAAAACGAGGGTGACTTGCAAAGCGTTTACTCCATATTGACAACGTGCAATTATTCGCGTTTTTGTGGCTGTTGCATTCGTTTGCAACTGGATTTTTCAGGGTGCAATTCACACTCGCGCTGTTTGAAACGTCGGAAGTCATATTGAGTACTTCAATGCATTCGAACAATTGAAACATTCACCGAATGCGCATTTATCAGAATCCGTGATTTTGGTTTGTTTGCGTATTTCGATTTTTGTTCGTTGACAAGCAAATTCGGATCTCGGGAGACGCGAATTGTCAGCAAAGAAAAATACAGCAAGGGACGTCGAGAGAAAAACGCCAAAACTCCAACGGGAGCCGAAAGAAGAGCAGTTTGTTTACTTGTCAGGCGAAATTAAATTCATCAGTCAGATGATGTCAAATGATTGTTTAATCGCAATCCAACAGCGCGGCTCGCTGCTTTGCTACTTGAGCACGAATAAAAACACAAATCCGAGTCCTTTAAATATTTGCGATTGTTTTTAAGGAATTAAATTTGCATGGAATTCATTTCAGCGCTTTGGCAATAAATTACCTCGAAAAATTGCGTTTAGCGTTTCTCCATCCCCCCCGCAAACACAACGAAATAAAATATTGAAATGCAATACTAGATCAATCTGTTTTCCCCGCCAGCCGTAACATCATAATATGCATGCATGCAATGCGCGCGCGTTCGTCTCGCTGCAATTTCGTTTTGGCTGTGCTTGCGGTTTTGCTAGTGGAAAATGTGGAAATGCGGAAAATGCTTTGAACCGTATATCTTCGGATCAATTTTTTACGGTTTCGCTAATACAACGCAAGTGTACGTACGTTCGTTGGCTTTTTATTACAACGTGAATAAAAAGTAAAAATTTCGTATACATTTTATATTTGGGTATTTGGCAAGCCGAATAATGTTTTTCGCATTTAGATTCAAATTCCATGCGATTAACTTTTTGATTTTCTAACATTTCCATTTTGCATTTTTCACTCCGCGCCCGAAACGCGTTTTCCGGCTCGCATTTTGAAATTGATGATGAGCTTGCGAGGTGCGCACGACGCCTGATGATAGAGTTAGCGCGCGTTGATTGCATGTATAATAGACAGACGTGAGCGTTGCGTTTCCCGGTTTGTTTTAAATGCATGTTCAAACTTCCACTCTCCATCGTTCGCCTGCAGCGCGAACGCTAGTTAGCAATAAAATCATCAATCAAAATTAATTCCGTGCGCGTTTTACTTCGACTCCATAGACAGCGCCCGCTTGGCGTTTAACTCTTCTCTGGCGCGCCAAAGCTCGACGCTTCGTTCACTTTTAGTGGATTTGTTTCTGGATGCGCAAAACGCGCGCGCCCTACGACGACAGATCGCGTCGACTCACTGGAAATTTTAGCATTCGCTAATGAATTCGACGCGCAAGCGACGAAACGTAGTTTTAATTAATGTTCTACTAGCAGCCTCCTGCCGCTTTATTGCTTTTCCGGAAATTCGGAATCTACTTAAATTATGTTTTTCGAGCGCGCGCCGAGCACATCTTAACCGTTGATGCAGTTTGTTATTCATGCAATTACGCTTTTCACTACTTATTGTAATGGCGCAAAACAAACGGCCTAATTGATGCAAGTGCTTCATCAATGCAGGAAATTACTCAATTCTCTACGAATTGCTCATTTTGCTTAATGCTCAATAAAATATTAAAGCTGTCGGATTAATATTCGTAATAAATAAACGGGAATTTATTCGTGATAATAAATTGGACGATCAAGTAGATTTCTACATGTGTTGCGCAATCGAACTAAAGGCGTTAATATATTGTATTAATAGAGTCGTCGACAATAGTGCTGCGGAATAGATAATACTGTGAGCATTATCTAAACGTGGGCGGCGGCAGAAGCGACGGCTGCTGCGGATTTTCGTGGACCCAGCAATGTGGCATTAAAAGGATTACGGATTATACGCGTCTCGAACAAAACGTCGCGCGTCGAGCCAAACACCAATACACAATATGTTTGCATCCATTGAATGAGCACACGCTTAATATCATTTCGAAAATACCAAAAGCCCATTTGCTGTATCATTACAATAACAACATTATGTTGATTAACACCAACTTGCGCATTACAATTAACTACTACGACTGCTGCTCTTAGACAGCGCAGCGAATAAAATATTCATTAAACAACACAACTCTTCGTCAAATTCAATTATTAACGAGTTTCAAACTAATAAACTACCGCACCGATTAATCGATTTAATTATAAATTTGTTGTAGTCCCCCATTCAAAACCAAATTTGTATTCAAATGCAAATATGGAAGTTTGAACTGCATGCAATTATAAATTATTAATTGATCAACAACAACTGCGAGGCGCGTAAGTCAATAGCAACAGCTCGCGAGAGTTTATCGGTATTAGCATAAATTTCCGCATAAAACTTTAATTAATTACAACACACAATTCTAAATATTTTTCCAATTTCCAAGTGTCACTCACATGTGCGCACCGCGCTTAATTGCTCACATTTCTTCGCTTTGTGCATTTGGCTGTTTAATTAAACTGAAAAAGTTGTTTAATTAAAAATGCAGCCATCAAAGTTATAAATATGTAAAATTTCATCATGGATTAACGACTCCTTTTACGGCGCTGAGGTGAACTATTATTTTGAAAGACCAAGTCTTAAATTATACTTGATTAAGTGCAGCAAGGCGCAATCTTGGAAAACGTGTTAAACGGTGTGGTTTCTTGCTACATGACCAACAAGACAATAAATTGCATTAACGATTTATCGTACGACTCCCGATACATTCATTCATCGGCGGGCGGCTAGTTGCGGCTTCTGGTTAGCACATTAGGGCATTGTAAAGTGCATCCCCATAACACTCGTCATGTTCTCCTTGCGCGCTGGTTGCGCATAGTACGGCGGGCGCACAAGTTGAGATTTATGTAACGATATGCTAAAACCGCCAGCAAACATTCACATAAACCATTGCCGCCTACAGCGCTGCGGCTGCTCGCGAAGAAGAGGTTTTCAATACATCTCCCACTCAATGCGCGCACGCATATAATATTTTTTCCGTTTCGAATGCCACGAATTTGCTTGTTTTATTTTTTTTTGTGCCACCACCGCACCCGCCACCGTTGCCGTCGTTGCCGCCATTCACTATTGATTTATATTTTGATATTAAATTTGAAATTGATGGCATTGCAGCCTCACACTGCGCCCATTCTTCATATTCGTATTCTCTTTATATATTTACATAAAATTTCCTCGCGTTTTTGTCTGTATTTTTTCCATTTCTTTCCGGTATTACTAGTTCGCTTCGCGGATAAAATTAATTTGTTCCACTTGTGAGTTTTGCGGTTGGTTCTTTAATTTTATTTTAGTTTTTACAGTTTCATTTTGCGCCAACTAAGGCCATAATTAATTTGCGCATGAAACGAGCACTACGAATCTCTTGCACGCGCATCGGTCGAGGCTAGCGGAAAGGATTTTTAATTTTCTTGTGTGTTTTATGCGCACTGCTCGGTTGCCATAGTTGGTTGCATTGTCCCAAATCTCGAGCGTTTATTATCGGCGGCAATAAAAGTAAGTTGACGTCTCCCGCGCGCGCGCGCTTGTTGTGGCACTGCTGCCGCCTTCGCAACGTTGACGATTACGATGACGGCGGCGGCGACGACGGCGGTGGCGGCAATGTCGCCGACGATGACAGGACCCAAACTTAACAAACAGTTATCGTGACGCTTGCGAGCGGCGGCAATTACGACGGTCTAATGTAGTCGTTAAAATATGATATTTCGGCAATTAAATTGCGCTTGGACTTAATGACAACATCCGCGTTCGCGACGTGGCCATGATGAACTGATAAGGAAAAATCTGCTCGCGCAATAAGTATCCAAGTTTTACGATTTAGTTTGTCATTAGTCAAGTGGAAACTTCTTGCACAGATTTCCCACTTTTTTACAGTTGCACATAAAATTTGATATCGATTTTTATATGTTCTGGCTGGTATTTCAAATAGAAAATCAAGTGTGCAGTGAGTGTTTTATTTTAATTTAATGATGGTTTATGCGTGCGTGACGCGCAAATTGGGTAAAATCAGTTCGGCCATCGGCTTTGCTAATTTGTGTGCAGAGTTGTGATGCGCTAAATTCCATCGGCCATGCTTTAATTAACTTTAATTATTTAATATGCATGATATTTAATGCCGATCGTAATTATTTAAATTTGTTATTTAAATATTTTTCAACTCGAATAAATTCCTATCGCAAACTTTTTAATTATTATAAAGCGTACTAAAATTTATAAAACTCCAACAAAGTTCAGAGTTGATTCAAGATAATCTCTTAATATGTTCACGTTTTTGAACGCCATATAACATTCGAGTTCCGGATCCTGCAAGGATAAGTGTGTAATGTACTACCGGCAAAGCAGGTATAATCCTTTCGTTTTAATGCATACACGCTTGTATTCCCGGATAAGTTTATACAGGATGATTATTTACTTTGCAAATAAAAATTTTGCTCTTACGCGCGCGCTCCATTAAATGAAAATTTGGTTCATAACATTTGGCATTATACCAAATATAATGCAATTTTCATGCATACGTGCTCGTAACAAACTAACGCGTTATCATACCATGTCTAGTACACTTGTTGTTCGAGTTGTAAAGGACCAAAGAACACGAAAAGGGACTTCATGTCCTAGGGATTAGCCACTTTAATGCCTAGTGATTCCCAGCATGTGCAACTAAAGAGCACTCGAAAGAAAAAGAGTTCATGCTTCGCGCGTGCCCAAATGCGAATACGTATTATTTATTCGAGTAATAACTTGAAATTAAATCCGACTGTATCAAAGTACAAATTGCACTCGGTTGTAGCGTGATTAATAATGTACTATTCCCAGCAAGTATAAATTTAAAATCCCAGTGTGGCACTAACTTTGTCTGGCATGCGACTATAATTGCCCTTAATCTAATAAGTAAGTCGATTGGGGTTCGCGTGTGCATCGTCGGGTTATTCCCGCTGAAGAAAACGCTTTTATAATTATTACACACGACAAGATGTATGATGTGCTTTCGGCTGGTGCGCTGAGAATTCGGTAATTATTGTATACATCGTCTTAATCTGCTTGTAGGTATGCAACGCACCCCGAAGGGGGCGCCGAAAATGACTATCTATCCTTGAGACGCAAGGACGGAAGTTTTCATAAAGTTTACAGGCGTGCGCGCGCGAACGCGTACTTTGCAAGTCTCCCCCCTTTCAGATATCGAATTATGATCTATACATTTTCGGCGTAGCGCATCCTCAGACGGTGTACTAAAATTCTAATGAGTTTTGGCTTCTGAATATTTTTGATGATAGATGATGTTGATGAATTTTCACTCTCTTACTCGCGAAATTCTTAAAACCCCCGAGTTATAGAATGTAGACAAATTTAATATGAATATCTGACATTTTCTAATTTTCTACCTAATCTAACAAAAGTGCAGAAATTCTGAGGGCAGCCGTGCATCTGGCTTGGGGGGTGGATGTAATTATATAAATGCAGAAATGTTAATTGCACCACGTCTCTGGAGGTATTTACACCCCCTCACAACTAAAACCGACAATGTAATCTTATCTCAAGTCATCGGGCGTTTGTTTACCACCCCTTTCAGCCGCCACCTCCTCCACCGCCGCGCGTGACGCTGAAAGGATGTTGTTGAACAATGCATATCCATGTCTGGTTCACAATGGAAAAGCGCACCGCACCGGTATGCACAATATCACCACGCAAAATAGTACACAAAATATTACTTTGTGCATACAAAGCTCTAAAAACTTCCTGCCCCAGCCGGAAACGCAAACGAATCGAGGGTTTAATATAATTACGCCGAGTTACGCAAACACTTGGTGTTCAAATGTTGTCAAGTGCGCTGATGCGACATTGGAAGCGCGAATAAACAGATCCCCTGAACCCTTTTCCACTCACTCTCTCTCTCGCATCGTGTTAATTCTGTAATTCGTTCAGAGTGTGCTCACCCCGATTACCCTTCAAACAAACACACTCAAGATAGTGAAATGCAAGTGTAATTTGAGTCTCGTATGGGTTTCGTACTTTTGTATTTCTGCTGTCAGCTGCAAGTGACGTGGTTGAAAAAGCCCTAAATGTCATCCGGCACTAGGCGCATGTATGAATTCTCATAACACTTTCGGGTTCGTTTACTTGCATGTCTTCTCCACACATGTCTTTCACGCATGGGGTTGAAGACAACAACAACAGCAGCAGCAGCAGGCGCATGCTAGTTTGTAGTCACGTGCAGGCGTGGCATTAACCGTTTGGAATCGCTGGCCATTACCTATATCGCAATCGGTGATAATGCCCAAGCGAAGAGAGCATTGCGTGCTCATGAGTATCATGGGGCTTTTGACGTTTCTCTGCTGTGCCGCGATGCTGAGCAGCAAGTGAAGGGGCGCACTAATGAGCAATAAAATTCGGCAATAACCGAAACACACGCAGTGCTAAAACACCACCGACATTTCAGAGTTTAGTAACGTGGAAAACGTTTTGCAAACGTACGCTCCAAATACGTTCAAGCGAGTTAATAAAAGTGAAACTATCGAATGAATTGAGTTACAGAGTTGGCAAACAAATTTGAGTGAAGAGTCAAGTCTTGCGCCAATTTTTTGCAAACAAAGTTTATCTAATTTTTCTTGCCGCGCGCAGCTTGTAAATTGTGTATGCGCATTTTCTGTACGTTATTCTTGGACCCAGTTCAGAACAACTCAATCGCAGCGAAATTACGAGATGTTTGTGTGCCATTTACACACTCGTATTTCGTCGCATTTTTGTTTCGGTGCCAAACAAAAGTTGGAATCACGTAACATTTCAATACGCGCCATAAAAACAAATCAATAAGTGTATTGACAACGTGTGCCGTTATGAAATTAAATTCAACATTGACTTTTTATTCCCGCATTTCCCTCGTGTGCGCAGCTCTCCTTTTCACTCTGCTGCAATAAATCAATCAAATCCAGGAAGACTTCATGCACGACACGCGATTGATGCGCTAATCGCCAGGCAATCTAAACTTGCTTTGCGCGCAAAAAAATGTGTGCACAATTTGCAATTTAACTAGTTTCAAGTCACGACTCGCGCTGCCGATGAAGTGTACAAGAACTTCCTCAATTTAATTTATTACATTTTCTATATTCATTTGTTTTCTCGTTCTGCAAGACGAAGTAAACGCGTAACACTTCCTAAATGACAGAGCATTTTGCTTTTTATTGCAGATTTCTGCAGCGCGAATAAAATTTGTGTATACGTCTGTGTTGTGTAAACTTTACAAATTGAGTCGGCGTACACGACGACAAATGAAAAAAGAAGTACATTTACCCTTTTATACGCATTGTATGTAAACGCCCAGTCAGTCAATTGCAGGATTTTCCAGCAGAATGATAAATGAATGCACATTTGCACTTATTAAATAAGAGAACGTGAGACGTGTACTCACTTGTAAACGAAAATTGCGCACTTGAAAAGTGTTATTAATGACGCAAATCCATTTTATATTTTTACTTGCGTACTTTTCAACTTTTTTCATCAACTTGCCGAAAAACTTGGAAACGTTCTGAAGTTTTTAACGCTTAATTTGCTCGATGAAAGAAGAGACAATAAGTTTTAAGTTAATTAATACATTTAAGTGTGTCAGCGATGCGCAAATAATTAACAAAGTTGCTTTTGATATTTTGCAGGTGCGGCAGCTGCCTCCCGACTCTATGTGGACGCAATTAACAAGTTGGCCCGGCAGGCCCAGCAAGGCACGTGGGGCGGTTGCTCCGACGTTGGTGAGTAACAAATAAATATTTCCTGATAATTTCCTCGGCCCGAACGACTGCTACTACTATTACGAAGACACAAAGTTTGCAACACGTGAGCGAAAACCTTTTGCGACCCAAGTGTCTCTTTCGTCGGAGTTGTAAGCACAGCCAAAAGAAAGTAATTTTCGCCCGACGAAGGCAATATAAATGCATATGGGGGTGCTACGTATGCACTGCATTTAGCTCCCTTACGCTCGCTCTATTTTATAAAACACATTGCCGCAATGAGCGAGCAGCGCACTTTCTTCGTTTTTCTCGCGCGAACCACCCTCTTGAACGCCATGCGAAAATAAGAAAACGTCGCAGGGGGTGCGGTTTTATAACTACCTGGAGAGACGCATATTGCGAATAAAATGACATTTCCCGCAAATTACCAGCCACTGTGTCACTTTCTGCAAAGTGAACTTTTCTCCCTCTCATTCCACAGGGGATGAGCATATACGCATTTGGCAAATTATTTTATCAAAAGCCATTTCGCAACGTTGGGCCACACATATGAATGTATAAATCGTGTTATCAACTTTATGCATCTCTTCATCAGTAGTCGGTCTTAGTATTATGTCAATTTGAACTTTGTACGCGCGTAATAAAGATGTTTCCCTCGTTTTCGACGTAAAAGAGTGGGCCGCAAGGCAAGGGCGTAATTTTATTAGAAAATATCACGCGATTCCATTAGATTAGCCGCCGCTGCCGCCGCCACCACCGCGTGTGGCTGCAGCTATAACATATGAGAGTGATATTATGGTGCGTTGGTTCAATTTGAGGGGAGAAGCACTTTTCGTACGCATGCAGAGCATGTATATCTATTTAATTGTTATGTACGAGTTGTATTTTCGTATAATGAGAATTATCGCTTGTGCGCCGCCGACACGAAGAGCGCTTCTACTTGTTCGCCGGCGTTCTATTACGATGGGAAGAAGTGCGCCCGCCAGCATTTGGCGGCGGTTCACTTGCTTTGCACTTTTCGCTTCCGACGCTAAGTCGCGTTTGCCATCAGCGCGAATGGAAATTGCGCTCACCGCGAAATGGCCCAAACCCGAAGTGAGGTAGACACAACTTTGCCGACGTTGGTTCATTCGCCACTCTAGACGGCAATAGTAACAATCCGCAGAGTTGCGGTTTCAATAAAATTTGATCGTTTATCTTCAAGAAAATTCGGTTTGGTATAAAATTGTGGTTAAATGGATTGTGAAATAAAGCGAATTATTGCCCCGCATTTCCCTCCACTTTTTATTCCATTAGCTTTCGATGCCAATGCTCGATAAAAGCAATAATAATGATGAATAAGTGTTACTCACTTAGCGCTAATATTTTCTACTTTTACACGCGAAATTTGCAAGAGAAATGAAATGTAAAAAGCGACGATAAAGTGTTGTTGCATTTGATTAAGAGGCAAATATTGCTCAACGCGTATTTTAAGCTTTAGCGTGACGGAAACAGCACCGGAAGCCACGCAGGCGGCAGCAATGACGACGACGCAGCCGCCGCCGTCGGTAGTAGTGGTAGCTGCTGTGATGTCTGGGAAATTTCAATTTGATTCAATTTATTTCCTATATTGGCTATATAGCTAGTTAACGCTGCCGGCCAGGATGGAGGCGGCTTCGGCGGCGGCGAATTTGATGCTAATATATAAAAGGGGATGTCTCTCTTCTCAACGTACATTGATTTTGTGAAATTTCCAATATTAAAATGCCGTTTTATGATTTCACAAAATACCCAATCTCATACTTTCCACGCTAAGCCCACTTCGACACGTTACGCTTGTAAAGATGCGATAAGAGTTCTCATTTTCGTTTTCTCCATTTGCGAAATGAATATATAAATTCACACGGTAAATTATGCATTGCAAAATAACTTCACTTACTCGTGATGCAAATACAATATCTAAATTCGAATGATATTGCATTGTTCATGTTGCTGCAGGAAACTCACCTTTGTTAATGTTTATACATTGAATACTAGATCAATAATATGAAACACAACCGCGATAAATTCATAGTGTTGAACGTGTAGACGATGACAATGTTGATATCTCCGTTGAATGTCGTAGTTGATGATACAACGCAGTATGCAAAATTTGGGGTATTTGTTCAAAGCAAATGCATATGCAATCTACCCGTTAGCGTAATGTTACTCCAGCGCAAATTCATAATTATTTGATACACAGATCACAGACAGTCAATAAGCAAATGAATAATGAAAGATATTAAAAGAAAAACTCACGGTTTGGCTGCTTGTACTTTCTTGATGCGTTGAAACCTGCTTGAAGAACCATGTCTTGTCATGCATCTATGCACTGCAGTGAATTTTTGTTGTATCTACCTTATTATTGTTGCTCCATCAAAGATAATATATCCATAGTCTCAAGAAGCTTCCATTTATTCACTGCACTAATTTTCTCCTAAAACAAATGAGAAATATTCGATTAATACACTAAATTACAACACATTACGCAATTTCACGTACAATAGGTTAACAGCAAAAAGACACTGAAATATTGTGCAGTCAGAATGCATGCACAAACTTGTTGCAAACCCGGCTAATCAGTGATGCGCGTGTTGCAACGACATTGACGCAAGATGTTTTAGTTAAATTTTATAGATGTGAATAGGTTTGCCTACATTACACATCTTTTGGGAAAATATTTAAATTTGGAATTTCTTTCGCTTGACTACGCAATATGCGTATTTGCAAGTTGGGAATATTGAAATTAATGGCAAAGGAAAAATTATGAAACAAGATAAAAATGAATTAATGTTATGAGCTCTCTCTATCTGAGAAGGCAACAAAATACGTGTGCTTTTCCGCCTATTCCGCTGTATTTTCTGACATTCGGAGGGGCGGCTACGCGCGGGATGAGCACTGATAAATTCAAACTTTGCTAATTTTCCTGTCTCGCTATCAAAACATTGTTCCTTTAACCCTAACCGAATAATAAGCCGGCTGCTGGTTTTCTCGCAAAGCGGCAACGGCGGCGGCGGTGGTGGCTGCCAACACGCTCAATTCCACCTCTCGCCTGGCACCTTTGCCGACACAGCCAGCCACTGCAGGCGGCGGCAAGTTGGAAGCCTTGCGCGCCCGCAAGGGTCTCGGAGAATTTGAATTATTTTATGCAAAGTAGTTCGACTCGCCAATAATTTCCTTGCCTTCGAGCGTTCTCTTCTTCATTCAGGTGAAACCGGAATCGAACGAGCTGGCAGCCAAAGCCTCGGCTATAAGACGACTACACATTCAACGTATGCCGTAATTAAATTCAGTAATTTATATTAGTTGAGCAGAAAAATAAATAAAATAAAACATAATACCGGAATTTTCTTACAAACAAGATCTTGCCGCCATGACCTGACGCCAACATTCCAACACACTATTAATGACATCGTGTCTACTTCTTAATGACTTGGCGCAAGCACTGTTAAATAATAATCGCAATCCCTCATCTGCATATCATAACAAACATGTTTTTGTTATGATTGCCTACTATGTCTAAAATTTGATAACTTTAAAAGTCTTCTTTGGCTGCAAATCTGGATTTACTTAATTAAGGAAGATATTATTTGATTTAACGCAATTAGTTCGTAAGGATTGTATCAAGTACTGTGAAGTTGTGATTATGATGTTTCAGTTATAATTTTTAAGGAAATTTTATGTTTGCTAACATTCATTTGTGAAGAGTTCCATTATATGAATCAAAAAGAATAATTAGTTAATTAAAGAATAATGACCGCAATTTAATATGAAATTTAGGTATTAATTTAAACAACTCAAAATTATCGGACAAAAAATTCACATACATATATCGAAATCTCCATTAACATAGAATATGATGTTATTTGAAAAGTTGAAAAATTATTGATATTTTTATAAGATATTTGCAATTTAAAATAGGTAGTTTTCTCCAGAATTTTGTTTGGTTTTCAGGCTCGTTCTTTTGACAATCATTTTAATATGTCATAATATACTTAATAAAAAATTGCTAATTTGTATACGTTGATCAAAAAGAATTAACCGAGTTACTTGTTGAGGTCAATAAACATTAAATTGTTATGAAATAAATTAATAATTCACAGGCTCAAAGTTTAATTAAAAATTAGTGAGCAATTATCCCACTCCACTTTATTTAGTGTACTTAGAGCAGCTTTTCTCGTATAAAAAAGATATATCGCTAATGAAATTTCATCATAAAAATTCTAAAATTCGCGTGTCTAGAAGGAAGGGATCATTGCTTGCTCATAGTCTACCAGTTTGCAAAGTCATAACAGTGAGAAAGGAAACTAATCCAATCCGCAAACTAATAATAATAATAATATCCAACTAACTCAGCAATAGTCCTGTGAATTTCCAGCAGGACCTTGCGCACACCTAACACAGTCGCACGTTGCGATAAAGTTGGAAGGAAGCACGCATGGTCTAATCCCGCGTGCAATCCAGACTTCCAGGTCGCTGTTTTGCGCCTTCTGCAGAGCTACGTGCGCACATGATCCGCACATTGGTTCTGCCACCGTCGATGCCGCCGCCGTCGCCGCCGCAAGCACACATTGTGCGTGCTGCACAAAGAGCGCGGCGAGACACTCGAGCATTGTTCATTTCGGAAATACGCGCATTCGGCAACTAACACTCAATTTCAATATGGCAAAGCTAATTGAATTTCCCATCTCGATGCAATTTTGCAATATCCAATCGAAAATTACCTTTTGCGCATACCGCACAAGATGTAAACGTTTACAGTATGTTACGCAACTCGTCCGTTTTCAATCAAACAAACGCTTCTCAAAGCTAACAGCGCACGAGTGTCTTTGTGCGGTGAAAAGCTTTAATTTTAAATTCAATGAGCTGGCCGAATGAATAGCAAGCAAAAGGTTTATTAGGTTTGCAAAAAGTTTGCTATTTATTGAGCAAAGGCTTACTGCATAAAATCAAATTAAAAACGCCGGCTACCGAAGAACGCGAAAACTTCTAATTAGTAAACTTGACTAAGAGCCGGCCAGACACTTGCAATTTATTAATGGCAAGTGCAATGTTTTCTTGCGGTGCAACACACAAGCCGAGAATCTTACACTTTTAATTAGCTATGCAAATAACGTTAATTGAAACCGTAATTACAACAGAATTAAAATATAATTCAGCGCGTTACGATTCATGAAAGTAAGATTTCTTTCATATTCATACAATTCATAATTTTTTTGCGCTGCTCTTTTACTTTTGCATTTTTGCTGAAAAATTTAAACGCCATCGTGAGTAGAGCACATTTCGTGCTTGCTTGGACGCGATATGAGGGGTGGCTGACAGCCGCCCCTCACAAGTTGAAACGGTTTTCCCGGGTGCATGTGAGTTGTAAATTGCACTTGAAGCACACGTCGTACGCGAAGAAGACGGTCGAAGAGCTTAAGCAGCGCGACACGCTTGAAATTTTCGGCCTCTTGACGTTATTTATGTGGACCGTACTTTATCATTTCGCGTAATGAAACGCCGCCACGCAGGGCGCAGCAGTGGCGTGCAGTCAAAATACTCAAAAGGGCAACACCTGATTTTGATGGATGTTCTTATACACGTGGGGCGGCTGACTGAACGCTGGCGTTGGCCGACTAAAAATGCATCGCTGTAGGCTTGCAACATCGAAAAAACGAAAAGCCAACGATTTTCAGGATAATTTATTCACCCGTCTGGACAACAGCGTTTACGCTCACTGTATTATTGTGTAGTCTAGCTTTCCAGCGTATGCATCGTGCATGCCCAGAATTTGTGATTGAAAAACGCGTTTGAATAATTAAAAGTAGAAATAATTCAGGAATTTTCACGAATTCATGTCGCTACAACGACAAGGGGAAATTGTGAAATATCTCCCCAATTTCAACCGCGCTCTGCAAGTGAAATCCGATTGCAATGAAATTGTCTATGCATTTTAAAATGATTTTCATTCTTTGTTGCTAAAAATGCGTAATACAACTCATTGATTATCGATAACATTTATTTCAATTTTATTTTTATCTGTAATTTTCTACCATTAGACAATCTGCTGTTTTTGGCAGTTTTTGATTGAAATAAATTCGACTATTGATTAAACCCCCTGACAAAGTTAATTCGAGTTTGGCAAACGCGCTTTATCCCCATGGAATATCCTTTGTAAACCACCGTTTCACTATGATAATTCCAGCGTCCTTTCAAGCGCTTCAAGTTGGGCAAATATGGATTACCATTACTCGACGTTTCCGCGACGGCGCTATTATAAAATGCACTCAAACCTAATTGAAATGCAACGTTTAAATGTTGAGAAATCGCTCAATTTCCCAGTCGATCGCTTAAGGGAGGATTGCACCGACGTAGGCGGCGGCGGCGGTGTTTAGAGTTGATATACGGCCTCGTTTTGTGGGTACCGTACGTTTCGGAATGAAGAAAAAACAAGGGCAACGGATACAAAAATATAAGAAACCAAAGCGACTCGCAGGGATGGGAATTGTAATTGAGCGCGAAGCTGCCGACTGTTGGAATCGGACGTTCGGATTCCCCCAGAGTGATTTGGCCATTTTGCGGGCAAACGGAACGTGCACAAGCGTGCGAACGAAAGCTGAGCTTTTTTCGGGAATACTGCATCCAGAAGTGTTGTTTCGTTCTCGGCGAGAAATGCGTGCCGTTGCGTACGAGATAAGATGCTCTAATATATAGCCGAAAGGTAAATATAAGACCGCTGCGAACCTGATACCCATAAACAGAGTGAGCGTGGATTCAAGTCGCCTACTTCTGAAGCGCTCGCAGAGAGATGCTCTTCTCCTTCGAAACCCGCCGTTCGCGAAGTGGTGCTTTACCAAGTACAATTACTTTTTCCCTTTGCTTTGTTGCTGCTGCGCTGCTTGCAAAGGCACGACACGTCCCGAAATTCCCGTCGTGTGCAAGAATTTCCTCGCGAAAACATATTTCATAAAATAAAAACAAACTGGAGGTAATTTAATTGTACGAATTTATACGAAATGTAATGACCTCCTTTCATTCGGAAATTTCAAATGTTTGTCTTAAAGATACACACTTTTTAATTAGAAGATGAAACTTGGCAAATCAAATTAACCATGCGAGATTAAACCGAATTTAGCGAGCCAATTAGCCGCCCTTTACCTACTCCTCAATTCGCACATGTCATTGCTCTAATGCAATAAATGTGCCATAGTTGTAGCACGAGCGAGTCGTCAATTTAACGACGCATAAATTTAATATTACTCGCGCATAGTGCGATTATTTTTGATAGTGTCATGACGGAGACAATTCAATTCGCAGTGTCGTAATTGAATAGCAGCACTTGTTCCACCCCTTTGATCATGCACGAAAATTGCTTAAGTAAAGGGAACACGCGATAGAATATCAAGTGTTGCCACTTTGTATACTCTAAAGAATTCACATTTTTATCCCGAATCCAAACAACAAGTCGTCTGAACGTCGCCAGCGTGCGTGTTTGTTTATGAAGCGAACAACTTGCAAACTTTTCTCTTCTAGGCGCGCGGCGCGCTTCCTCAATACGAAGAACTCTCGACTTGAGATAAAACACAATGAGAAATAGAAAATTGAATAGATTTACGTGCCTCGCAAGCGAAGGATATACGAGCGCACTATCGAAATGATATTCGTGAACGCAAGACGAGGCGGAAGAAGAAGAGAATCAATCACCATCTTTCATAGTTTTACACAAATTCTATTTTTCAGAAGGAGAATTGCTCCAGATTCGCGCAAAGTTGTTTGAGTTGTGTGACAGTTGAAAAAATATGTTTAAGTAAGAAATTTCTGCAGGATAGAAACAAATGTAAATCAACAGTGAACGTTGCGCGTTCGGTTACTTTGAAACGTGAAACGTGAGAAGAGAGAGAGAGAGCCCGTTGCCACCCTTTTCGGAGACGGCGACAGTCGTTACATTGAAGTCGTTCCCCCCAAACGCACTGGCTTTTAATACCAGATGGGTAATATCGCGACGACGCCGTCGTTGCCGCCACCGTTGCACGTTCAAGCGACGGAATCACTCTTGGCGGCGGCGGTGGCGGTGGCGTAAAAGCGCACCCTATCCAAAAAGAAGAAGATGGCGTTCTTCTCTCTACATATGAATTTCGAATAACGTTTTATCATCGCGGCAGCATCTGCATTTGAAAGTTGAGATAACTTCTTCGTGCGGAATCCATATTGAAGCGCGAAGCAATTTGATGTGATTTTCATAAGTTTGCCTGCCAAAAACGCTCTGATTCACTGATTCAATTCATGGCCGTGTTATGCATGTGCTGCATGCATTAATTGCACTTTTGCACAAACTTGTAAAATGTGTGATTCTCGCTCCATTTATTATGAAAAATTATGTGGAATAAGAGCACACTTTTCGGGCCAAATATGCTTGGGGGACTGCGTGCGTTCATGAATGTGTGTTTTATTACGTCGAGCTGTAATATCAGCTGGTGCGAGGAGAACAACCTCGGTTATAATAAAAAAACGTGTTGCGGCTGTTAACAACATAACTTAAAATAATGGCCGCATAAACAGGCACGAAACAGAACGAACGCACCCGATTTCTTGTTATCTCGCATACGCCGAATTTACTTCACTTTTCTTTGGGAAAACTTATGCGCAAAACGCGACTTAGGCTGCTATCAACCTATCCATGCCATTTCACCATTTTACTCTTCGACCATAGCAAACAAGGCCCAAAATTGTGGAGCGAATGAGGGCTGGAGCAAGGACCGGAAGCATATGCGTGAGATGCACATAAAGGATAACTACACGTATGCACATACGACCCTTAAATACAGAAGACTCTGTCTGCTGATCCCGTGCGCTCTCTTCATATCCTGGCATCTGCCACGTGGCATTTTGCCCAACGTGATATGCATCCGAATGAATTGAGCAATATGTTGTTGAATTTTTATACGAAACGCACACGTTCCACGCCTTTGTGCTTCATAACGCAACACTAATTGTATCCCCAAATTTTCTCTTTGTTCCAGGCACCGCCCTAATGAAAATCGTCGAGGTGTACAAGGAAATACAAGATCAGCAAATGAACATTGTAAGTTTCACACGACATTCATTTGAAAATCACTTCAGCTTTGATTATCAAACAATGTGCTAATTGTTTCGGTGTGATATTAATCTGGCTCGTAATTGGGTTACGCGGTCTCTTCCGATTCTTTACAAAACGCACGTGCGACCGCCGCCCCCGGCCGCGCGGCGACAAACACACTCGCACGCAATCACTCAGCGCAGTGCGCGCGCGACCGAAAAACAAAAAGGACCTGGGAATAAAATTACACTAAAAAGTCGACAACGTCGGCAATAAAAGTGGCCATAATTTCGGGCACCGCATGGGGCGATTTTTTACGCTCTACATTTCTCGTTCTCGCCGTGCTCGCGTATTTGGACAACCACCTCAAAAGCAATGCGCGACCGGATAAAAACCGACCACATTTGAGGACCTGCAATGCCACGAAGCCTTTTATATTCTTTGCACTTCCATCTAAAGTGTCCATAAATGCAACATTAACAACGATGTTTTAATGATAGCATAAGATGCGTACTTAAACGTTCACGTAAATAACTTTTCTCTTTAGGGCAAACATTTTTCAAAGTATAGACATTCATTGGTTGAAAATTTTTCGTTGATGGGCAAATATCAAAAGTATAAACTTTTTCTGATACCTTTCTGGATGCGTGTTTCAATTACATCTGTCGGGAGTTTTGCAATAAAAATTTAATTAAACGTGCTTTGTGCGAAACGCATTGGCAACTAAGTGGAAAGTTATGAGGAGAGCGCGAGCTAAAAACAAACATCCAAACGGACCGCAAAATTTCGTACGATTTCAAAGGCCGCGCGCAAAATTCACTTTTCCCTTTTGCACTTTCGTGCTATACTCAAAATTACGCAAACATTAAATACGTCTGTCGAATAGTCTAAACAAATACGACGAGCGTTGTGAATCTCTCAGTTGAGCAATATAATCAATAAAACTAGTTAAACTCTCCTCCTATTTAGTAATAGAAATTTATGTCATACGCACTGAAGTGGAAAACGTACTCAATTGCACATACATCACTGGCATACGCAATATTCATAAATTTTACAGCAGTAGCACACTTATAAGCGCATTTTTTTCTCTACTGTTGTTGCATTGTTGCAGCTAAAAGCTTTCTATGTGGACTTGCTGGTTCCGCTGGAAACGAATCTCGAAAAGGATACGAAAGTCGTTCAAGTAAGTACGCACATCAGGTTCCAACATTCCATTCATTTCCGTCTTGTTCGCCCAGCATGTACAAGTTGTATTTTGGTGCTGGCCCGAAAACTCATGAGTTTAGGGAGTGTTAGCACACCAAAAAATAAAACGAGATTCAACTCAACAATTTCGCCCGTTGCTATAGTATTTATTAACACTCGACTCTCCCGGCGAGCGCAAATTTATGACAGCGTTTTTGTTTCATACATTTCTTCTTCCTGTTTCAACCCCCCCGTTAGTCCGAGCAGAAGCGCTTCTTGCAACAGCACAAACAACGCGCCGAAACCTACAGCAAGGCGGCGGCAATGATGAAAAAACAAAGGAAGAAGTCGCGCAGCTCGACCAAGACCGGTCTCGCAATGGATAAGGAGCTCAAAGTACGTTTTCGCTCACGCGTATAACATTTTTAATTTCAACTTGTTTGTTTGCATTCGCAGAATATGCAAGTGCTCGAAGAGGAGAAGACGAAACTGGACGCGTTTTGCGAGCAGAGCTTGAAGAACGTAAGACATATTAATTGCTGCCTTTTTAGAAATTTTTCTTCTTTGGCGAACGATATTACATTCTGGTTTTGCAGGCAATGACACAGGAACGACGACGTTACGGCTTTGTGCTCGAAAGACAATGCTCGCTAGCTAAACATTATTTGTCATATCACACTCATGGAGTGAACGCCTACCAACAGAATCTTGAAAAATGGTCCGAAGTGGCAAAGACACGCGAATTCCTCCCCGAGTCGGTGGAGAGCATCTTCAGCAACCGTCTGAGGGTGAGTTACACACTCAAGATAATAACACGCCCTGATGAATATTAAAAAGGGGACGGATTGTGATGTTTTATTTTCCTTTGCGTGCAGCAAATCTCCGTGTGGCAGGACGAAGACGTCTATTCGAACCCACGCAGCCCGCACTTTGATGACGACCGTATCAGCATCACGTCGCAATTGAGGAAAACAAAGAGCATGGACGCTTCGTGCTTGGACATTCGGTCGATCGGGGATGTCGGCTCGCCGATCACCACTTTATCGCGGGCGAAATCCGAGTACAATTTGAATTCGTCCACACACTCGCTCGAACAAGGTATGCTTGCTATCCGGCCGCACCGCCCCTGGATACATTTGTCAGAATAGAGCGGACCAAACATAAAATGTTAAGCGCTTTGGCCCATGATGATGAAAGTGCTAGAGCGTAGCGAATTGAAAAATCCCCCTCAATCACGCGAGTTTCGAGCTCTCCTTTCTCTGCACGTTTAATTTCGCGAGCATTACAAGCGTATCTATCAGTGTCCCATGCAGGGAGCAAGCACAATGAATTTTTTTGCGCAGAGCCACACACTATTTTTGTCGCTTTTTACTTGCAGATGAGACGCCAACACGTCGGCCGAAATCAATGGCAGTGCCGCCCGTTCCGCCGCCCCAGTGGGACACCCAATTAGCCCGTGCGCTCTACGCATATCTGTCGAGCGGCGAGAACCAGCTCAGCTTTCTGGAGGGCGATCTCATCGCGCTCATCGGCGAACGCAACAAGGGCTGGCAATTCGGCGAGAATCTACGCACGCAAGCGAGCGGCTGGTTCCCGCTGGCATACACCGAGGTCCTGGACGATTCATCACTGTAAGCAGCTTGCACATCATTATAACGACTTGTTATTTATCCGTTCGGCAGCCGTACGGAAAATGACGCTGAAACAACGCGACGTGCGCCTGTTAGCCGGAAAAACAACACTTGTTTTCTTTTGTTGTTTCAGCTCGTCCCCAACGCACGCGAGCAGCTCCTCGGTGGGCAATGGCAGCGGGGGCAATCCGAACAGCTCGAATATGGGTGGAGGCGGTGGATTGCATCCGATGTCGCCTGGTGGCGGCCTTAAGGAGCTATCATCGCCGGGTAATAATCTCGACGCGCCAACACCGCGCATGTTTGGCGACACGCTTCATCTGCATAGGTCTTCCGCCAATGCTAAGCAGGTAGAATTGCTCGTTAACCCTTGCTTCAAATACTTGGCAGCTTCATCAAACCCCCCAATTTCTTATCGAATCTTTGAGCAATTTGCTAATAATTCTGTGCTCTTCTTATCGTGTGTCATTCTAGATTCGCCGTGCTATCGGTTCTAACAACATCCCTCCACCGGCTCTTCCAGCACCAGTTCCAACCCCGTCCTTGCCCTATCAGAAAACGGGCATAACCCAATCGCAAAGCACTAATTTCTCGTCAAAGACTGGTGCTGATTCCACATTCCAATCGCCGTATTCGCAAACGGGTATTAAAACTTCGGCTTCGAGTTTCAACTTTACGACACCGTCTTCAGGAGCGTATTCGACGCATCCTCAGCCATCACGTTCCGATCGGCCGACGGCAGGTGCGCCATTGCCACTGCACCTGCAGACGAAAGGCGGCAAAATCGGTGGGCCTGTCGGCAACGTGTCGCTGCATAGCAGCAACGATTCCGGCTTCAGCAACGACCCGCCACCGCAGCCGGAAATTGATTATTCGGACGACGATTCCATTCCCGGCCAAACGAAGTTACCGGCTCGGTGAGTTATATTTTGCACATTGGCACATTGCATGCTCTCTTCCCTCTTCGCTGAAGTGCTTTAGAATAGTATCAGCATTCTCTTTGTGCGCTGAGGGGTAGGAAACCGCATTCATTGAGTTAAAGTGTGCATGCAATTCATTACTAGACTATTTAGTTGTCTCTCGCTTGTTCTTCTCTCCCCTAATTTCATCATTTCTCGTGTGTGCCATTTTTGTTCAGTTGTTTCGTTTCTTTTTCGGACCGAGTAGAAACAGTAAGCATCGTCGCGAGGTAAGCAGCGACGACAATAACAACCGTCGCAAACTGCCCCCCATTCGGCAATCAAATAGCAGCGGAAATCTGATCGACAAGCGTTACTACATTTCGGACACGGACGATGCAATGCGATACATGACTGCCGAACGTCGTGGTCTAGTGAAACGCACCAAATCCTTTTGGCGCTTTGGTCGCAATAATTCCGATAACGAGATACTCGAAGGTATGGCCCTATGGAAACATCGCGATTTGGTTGATGTGGAGGAAAAGCAACGAAAAGCTGGTAGAGTTAGTGACGAAATGCGCGAACAGCATCAACGACAAGCAAATCAGCAGACGATGGAGAAGATAAAGAAACCGAGTCGCGATGCGTCTAATGATTCCGAGCGGACGCTGCTAAACGTACAGGAAGAGAAGCAGACCCGGAAGCCGGAGATGGTTCAACGGCATCGCCCCACGAGCTTCAGGGAGCAACCGAATCCGAAATTGTCACTGCCGCCGCCGCAGCAGCAGCAGCACAAGGAAGACAACGATTCGAAGAGCGACGATTACGACAAACCCAGCAAGGACGAGTTCTATGACGATGGAGACGACGGACTCATAATGCGCACAGTCAATCGCAAGAAAATCCTGCAGCAGTACACGAACGATTCGACTGGACCTGATTCGGAGAGCGAATCGGAAATGACCAGCGACGATCCGTACGACTGCATTGTCGTTGACGATCAGACGCAGAAGGTGCGCAAGAATGGCGAGCAGCACTTCCCGAATGTTGCGGCGCTCGGCCGGAAATTGGAAAAATTGTCCAAGAACGCCAAGTACTCGCCGAACAAAGAGCAGCTCGTCACGAATAACAAGAAAATCCAAATGGAGAAGAATAATGTGAATATGCGAAATGAACGCAACAAAATGGCCGAGAAGAAAGCGAAAGTCATTCAACACCAACAGCAACAGCAACAGCAGCAGCAACAGCAAGAAGCCGAGGACATTATGCAGTATCGGGAAGTGCCGCGCGCGTCGTTCAAGACGTTCGGGCACGAGATGCAAAATAGTGAGAATGGCGAACAGGAACACGAAGAGCCACAGCAACGCTACTACACGAACAACAGAAAACGCAATAACGAGCCGAACGTTAAAGATAAACGACGCTATTACACCGAATCCAATGGACACAACAATAACCAGGAGCGAAAAGCTGCCGCGCGCCAGAGTTACGACAGTCTCGATTCGGAGTTGGATCAACGCGAGAAGCGCACTAGTGCCCTTCGTCGCGCGAACACGGACGCCGAGAACAAAAAGGAAAAAATTAAGTATTACGCGCGCGAAAGCACAGCCGACGAATACTCGGATGCGACCACCACCGAAAACCGCCAATTCCTGCCGCGCACCAAACTTAACAAGAGCGTGAGCAACAATTCGACGGCGCCGCGAAGTTCGAGCAAGTACGAGCGACAAACGCTGGCGGATCAAGGCAGCCTCACCGATTATGGTGAAACGCTGCAACGACGCATGAAGACTAACGAATACGGTACCAAGATGGATGAGAAATCGCCACACAATGGTAACATGTATGGACCATGGTACGATCTATGGGGGTTGGATTCCTCCGTACGGAAATGATTAATTAACTTGCAAAACGCAAAAATTTGAGGAAACAAAACAAAGTACAAGTTCATGCCTCATCATGATATTGCTCAATATGAAGATTAAATAATATTGCCATTTATATATTCTATCATTTTATATTTCGCGTTATGATTTTATCGATATTTTATTTTTGATATTTTTATAGTTTTACTCTCCTAGTTGTAGCATGGAAATGTAGCATGCAAGTTGGAATAATTGCTTGCCGCTTGATTAATGATCGTACTATAATATTACTTTAGTGATTATGAGATTGCAGTTGTGAGTCGAGTTGTGATTGTTTCAACTAAATTCAACGCGCTCGCTCGTTCGTTCTTTAATGATGATTCGCATGCTTCCCTTACAGGATGACAAATAATTTCGCGACGATTAAGCTGCGAAAAACTAGCAAGTCGGCGGACCGCAGCACATCGTTAATTATCGAGTAAAACTCGCAATCCATTCTCGTTAAACACGTAGCAGATTATTAATCGTCCAAGCGTATTTTTATGATGCCCGCTCATATATTTAAGATGATTCAAATCAAATGTGTCTAAATACTTAATCAAAATACTTTATAATACCATACAACTAGTCTTAATTGTTTTAATTACTTGTAAAATATCGCGGATAAATATTATTTTAATACTAATTACTAACGTTTGCTCACAACACAAATTAAATTATTCAAAATATCCATCACACGAATTGTGTTTATTGATTAGCAATCAATCGCACCTAGAATGTAATAATACCGATAGTAATATTGTGTTTGCGAATTAATCACAACGCAACAAACTAAATGTTGTGTCAGAAAATATGGAAACACCGAAAATTAATCAGCAAATCTACTTATGAACCAATTGTAATTATTGAGTTTCAAATAGCTAATTACGAATGAATATTGCGTTTACACTCAAATCTAGTGTACATACGTGTATGTAGTTTTATCTCTTATCGATATCTATGTTTATAAATCTCTAAATATCAATATCGTTTTATCCATAATATTTATATAATTATTGTATATATATTTCTTGGTGGTTGGGATGGTGCAATACACACACTTTAATACACTTTATGAGAAAGGGCGCGCAATTTATCAAAGTCTCTTGGTGCGCGCATTTTCTACAAACTATTGAAGCTATTTGTAAAATACGTGTTTGTTATATATCACTAGCAAATCCTCTTTATATATACATATATCTCTGTGGCATATTTCTCTTAATTGCAAATAAATGCAACACTGCAGCAGCAAAATGGCGAATAATGCAATAATTCGTAAAGCACGCGTTAATTTCGCAATTGTACATAATAAATGCACAACATCTCTCTCTCTCTCTCACACACACTATCTTGTCTGCAACAAACACGCTCACTGTACGCGGCAAATCGGGTTTATTGGCGGCGATCGAATCGAATCGCATGAACAAAAGCCAAACTTACACGGCCCCCGAGATTGATTAATTGTATACTAATTGGATTATTGTAGAATTAGTCGGAAGCCCGATTACAAATTTCACGTCGGCCACAATTCGGGCGTCGCCACCAGCAATAGCAACAGCGGCAATCGCGTTGCATTCCACTGGCGCACCACCGACAACGATGATGATAATCGTCCTAGCATCGCGAAATATCGCTGGCAGCGGCCAAACGTCGATCTGTGGTCGTATCGAAGAAATCTGGATTTCTAAACGAAACACACATCCGAACGCAGTCTTTGTCTCGTAAAGTTGGGATTTAAAAGAAACAAACGAATGCACTTAATTACCTTTTCACTGCCGAGCCAATTAACTTCTGTTAGATTAATGAAAATGTTTGAGTGCGCGATGCGACGCGAAAAGGAGGCGAGCGACGAATTAAAGCGTGCGCGCAGGAAGCGATTGAGTCGTCAGTCAATTTTAATTAACTAATTACTAAGGGCGACGCGTTACTGCATGACGATGACGATGATGATGATGATGAAGGCTGAGATTTTCCTCCTTGCGACGCCAACTTTCTCCCTGTTAAAACTTGGGAGTTTCGCAAAGCGGGGAGGAAATTTTTCATGCAAAATACACGCATTTTGAATTTTTGGATTTCGAGACTGTGATATATCCTACTAGTACTTGTGCTAAACGTTTATAAAGACATTTTATATACATCTTCTCGTATTTGTACATTGATGGGAAATTATAATCAAAATCATAACATTAATCCAACAAGAAATGCTTTGCAGCCTGAATTACTAATTATTGTACATAAAAGTATTGATTAAAATTTGAAATTGCAAATTACTGCCTCGATTTGTACATAAAATATGCTAATCTTAATTATTAATTTCAACAAAAAAAAAAAGAAAATATATAAATGTCCATGTATTTTGTACATACGTAGAATCAAACAAAAACAAGAAGAAGATGTAAAATGAAGGTAAAGTGTTAGACTTTCCTCGATTGTTATATTTATTTAGCTAACCTTTTTGCTGAGAATCAACGAGAAGAAGCTATTTGGACAAGTGACAAATGAGAATGAATGTGTAGCAACCGTCCAAGACAAAATGCATTTAAATATGATTAGAAAGAAAATACACAAGAAGTACAAGAATATACGTACATAACACACACCACAAATGAAATATGCCATAATATTATACTCATCGACTTAAGACTTAAGTAGATGAATGAGAAAATAGTTGTAATATAAATATTTGATAATCACTCATCAAGTAGTTGATGGCGCTAACAGAGAGAAAGAAGAGGAAATGAAAATCAAAAAAGATCAAAGAACTAAAAACAAAAACGTGGAATGAAATAATTAATGAATTTACAATTAGTAGAATATACATCCATAAATAAAGATAACTATTAAGAAAATTGGTAATAGGGTAGAACATTATGCATTATAAACGGATACCTAATTAACAAACGAAATAACACTTACACCTTCTTGAATAATCTACTCGACTATATTCTACTCTACTACTTCCTAACATACCCAAAATAGTCATGTAAGAAAACGTTAAGGTAATTAATGTAAAACTCTGTTTGGAGGAAAGTCATTCAAGTCATTGTTGTTAGCGAGTGTTGTGAAGCACTAAAATATTTTATGTGCGAAATCGAAGAGAGAACTAAATGGATGATGCTACTAACTGTATTTATAATATAATATTACGCAAAAAAATCATCACACTCAACGCATATATATAAATTCTATTGTTGATTGTTCGATTCGCAATGATTGTGTGATTTTCAAATTGAATGCCAACAAACATTGATTGAATATTTTTCACTTTAATTTTCGTTTGCTATAATAATCCACTATGTATCATCATTATTTTAGCTCGTATGATTATCATAAATAACATGCTCGTATATTAATTATTATTGTTATTTGTGTAAGTTTATATAAATAGTGTATATTATTTTAATAATAAATTTATATTGTTAAATTGGGATTTCATATGAGTGGAATTTCATTTCTGCGTTTTGCAAAAATTTCAGCGCAATTTTCCTGTTTGTCCAATGAGGTAAGTCGTGCTAATTTTTATTCTAACATTTAATTGGAAAATAATTAAAAACGCATGACGATGAATAAAAAAAGCATTTATTCTGATTGCGTTCTCATTTCGCTCGAATCGCACTGCTGCTGCGCATAAACAAATAATAAATTAATAAAAGCATTTCGGGCATGAATACCCATTAATATTTACGCTTCCATTACGTCGCATTGACTCATTGCAGTGTTCCACGTGCAGTAGATTTTATTCAAGGCAAAACGAACGCACGCGGGAGGTGGCGAGTAGCAACCACCACTGCCGCCGCCGCCGCGGTCGTATCTATATGCATGATTTCATGCTCTTCAGCTCGTATAAACAGACCGCGCGCGTGCAGCTACCCTTTGCCCATCGCACGTTTCCAATAAATCAGAAACATAAATATTGTGCGGTGTGCTTGTATTTACACGCTTTTCCGGCATTCTTGGTATATTTATTACTGTTCTATATACGCGCTTAATGAAATTCGCAAACAACAAACACGCCAAAAAATAACGAGTGAAACAGCGTTCCATCGCGTTAAGCACTTTAAACTTTAACGAATTGCTCGCTGATATTCGCCGTGAAAGCCGCTGAATTATAATAGGATTTAATTTAGTCGTTGGGCCGAGTTTATTATTAAACGCATGAAAAAATTATTTGCGCCTCGAGTTGCGTGCGATTTTAACAAGACAGCAGCCGGATACTGATCGGAATATGATGCGCTTTTAAAACTTTACCCCGGATGTATTTTTAATATCTGCCCGCCCGCAGATCCGTGTTGTGCACGCTTCATGTTTTCCACGCGAAGGCGGCGCGCGGCGGCTACCGGAGACTCACAGTGCGCTGTGGGGAGTTAATTTAGTGTGCGTAGTTAAGATTTATGGGTCCTCGAGGAAAACTAGCATGGCTTTAATAAGTTCGCGAGCACTCAAAAGGCCGGCGAAAAACTCGCGTGTTGAGTGCACAAAGAAAACCGTTTTTCCTTCGTCGCTTTGGGCCAAAAAGGTAAACGTACAACAGTTGCGCACGCGCTTATGCAGCGAAATGTGAAAATATTTCTTCGCGCTGGATCGCCATCGAGAGTGCAAGTTGGCGCACGGACTTTGCAAACTCGCTCGATTTATGAGCTGTTCTTAAGACCCGCGCGAGTTTCAAATTAGCTTAAGAAAGCATGTACAACGACGACTCGATTATATTCGCGAGACTTTTTTTTCTCGCATTCACGTGACACGAGTTATGGCGGAAGCCGCATTAAATCCGACGCGGTTGCCTAATTTACATTCGTTTAAGAACGGATTAATGTCCTTCGTTCCCTTCCTTTTTTCGGGAGTGCCTTTCTTGAAACGCAGTTGTTTATTGCGTTCTTTCAGCGCTTACGTATTATATTTTGCTTAATTAAAGCAATAAAATTACCAAAGTAATTCCGCATGTAATGCATACGCTTTGTAACGAGAAAAATACAGCGAAAGAATTTTCCGTGCTCATTATGCAAAGGAAGCATTCAAGAGCGTGTATGGAGGGGAAGAAAGTTCATTACCATGATGCGGCAGGAATCACCCCTTCATGGTTAACCGTACAATACGCTTTCGCGGTCTTGTTTGCATGCAAATATTGCAATAAATGCGTAATTGTTTTTTAATGTCGGAGGTGTATAATGCACCCTGCGGCTGGAGATCATCAAGTTGCTTTGACAAGAAAAAAGAATGTTTACTCGCACACCCCGTTGACGGCGCGGCGCGCGGCCGTGCTCATCGACATCGTAGACGAGTGTTTTGTGCTTAATGGTCGTCGGCTCGACTCATTCGCCTCGTTTGTGCTTGGCGAGCTCATCCTCATTGTGCGTACGTACACACTCTTTGCTTCTCGCTATGTTTGATGAAACGAGATAAATATCTCGGCGGCAGCGCGCATTGCCGGATTTAATAGGGTGGAAGAGAACGAAATGAAGGCGAAAGCGCAACGACTTATGCCGCACGCGCTGCGCAGTAGTAAAACAGCGACAACGGCGGCGGCGGCGGCGGTGTTTGCTTGGTGTCTGGCTTGCTGCCGCCTGGCGAACAGTGATACGGCATGTCGGTGACGGCGGAACAACTAGGAAATCTAGGCAATAATTTATGGAAATCGATTCAATGGGACGTTCTGCTAAGTCGCCGCTAAATTAGACCAGCACGCAATGCCGCTGCCGCCGCCGCCGCTCCTTTTGTTGATCACCCGTCCAAACAAAACCTACACGCATGAAGAAAGAACTTTCGGCTCGTCATTCATTCATTCATTCGCTCAGTGAAAAACAAAAAGTTTTATTTGCCGTAAAATATTTATACTCGGATCGCATTTGCCGCTTGGGCATCAATATGCTTAAATATTTATAGTGGCGCAAATCGCAGATTTCGCTTTTCTTACGTGGGGTTTGTCTTAAAAATTTTACTTTTATAACTGTTATAAACTTACATATGTGGAGATTTATTGCAGCCGACCCTATGCAGATAAAATCAAGTCTGGTAAGTCGAATTTGAACGTGTGGGACACGCTCGGCAAAAAAGGCGGCGGCGAAGGAGGCAAAATGAATGCTAAATGACGACGTCGGAACCCGAAAAGGGCGCTGATAATTTATGACGTCTTTTACGAGTATTGATGACGCGTTCATCATCCAAATTGGCAAACTAAGGAATAAATATCGTACATCTTCCCCCGAAGGATCAGGACGAGGACAAAGAAAATATCCATGTCTTGGCGCCGAATATAATGAATCACATTTAATTTTGCGACAATGCAATTTCGTGTTTATCGCAAGCAGCATCGAGATGAGCTTCACTTTCATTGAAGGGTGCGTTTTTTAGTCTTTTTTGTCAAAAACACACGATACATTCAAAGAGCGCGAGGGTAGTCAAGATGAATTGAACTTAGTTACCAAACGCTTTATCCTTCCTTATTTTTTATCCCCTTATATGCTACCACTTTCACGTTTCACTTCTTTATGTCTCGTAGCAATTTTCTTTTGTGTTTCTTCCCTGCGCTTTTTCATTCATCCTACCACAATACGCAGTATCGTCTGCAGGGGAATATTTTGATTTCTATGCGCATTGATTGATTGATTGGTTTACTTTATTTTTATGCTAAAGTGCTGTTTTATTGCGAACGCGTGTTTCGCTTAACTCGATAACAACTTTACGCGCATGTTCATTTGCCTAATTATTTTCGGTAGTTTATCAGAATTACTGGCGCAAGTTGGTTTAATGTCTGTTTACAAGCAGCGCGTAAATGAAATTTCACCCTCTTTATGAGAATGATTGCCAAGCACTAAACCGTCCTCTATCTTCCAACCCCATACGGGGTGATGTTTATATTTATGTAATACTAACTCGTTATTAATTGCTCATAACGAATTCTACATCTACGAATGAGCAGTGTAAAAAAGTGCATGTTTTTGTGACTTTCGAATGATAAATGAAAATTTAAAACAATCTCTCTCTAGTGTTAGCTGAGCATTATTCAAATGCAGATTTTGTTAACGCGGTTGCACACAAATCCAGGAGTACTTTGGGCGGACCATAAGTTTGTCTAGATGTGACTTTAATTACCCAACACACTAAAACTTCGAGGGCAAGTGAGCCGTCTCCGGCGAAACTATAGTTTGGGCGCGGACCGCATGGAAGATGCACGTCGTCGCGTGTCAAGCCCACGGGCGGCTCTAATAAATAATTCAACAATTCGAAAAGGGACCGTAGCGGAATAATTACATGAAAAAGTCGACGGCGCGCATTCATTCTTCTTCCGCGCGCCGCTCTTGTCTTATTCCGCCGCCACTTAACTAATGTTGTAAGGCAGACAGGAAACGTGGCAGCGTCGAGATGTGCGAAAAAGCGAACGAGGGGAGCTCACCCGGAAAAACTAAAGTGTAAAAAATCGTCCTGGCATAATGCATTTCCACTTTTTTATCCCCAATTTTTACGCAAAGCCTCGTCGCGCACGAGAATAAAGGGCGTTATTGCGTTAAAATGAACGCGACGAATGCGGAATACAAACAATGCATTCATAGCTTGCTTGTTGTTCGAAATGCGCACATTCGATTGAAAATGCAAATATTTGAGAAGACGATACAAAACTTGAAGAATAACTACGCAATGTATGATATTGCAAAAATTAGAAAACTTTTCTATTCTCAATGCTTCCCAAGACAGTGACTTTGTTTCGTGTATCACCTGAATAAGTTTTGCAACTTTCCAACTTTCCGCTAGTTTTCCAGTCAGAGATTTCATCTATAAATAAATATAAAGACCAAAAGTATCCAAGAACAACAAAAGAACCTAATCTTGTTGCTCGACGCAGCAGCGACGGCGGGTGTCGAACAATACGCGCTGAAAATGCACGGTAATACACCCCTCGATAGACAACGCTGTTATCAGCCATTCGCTAATGAATTTGCCAGCATAGATTAGTGGCGGCGGCGGCGGCGACGGGATGGAATGGAACAATAAGCTGGTGTTGTCTAGCAAAACACTCGTCTGGGACGCGCATACGCGTTGGATTTTCCGTGGCTGTAAACAAATTCGGCGTTTGCTCGTCACGTCCCAGCTCGAGTGTACGCGCGGTGTGCATACCATCACAATACACGTCGTACACGACACGTTTCCATGGGGAGCGGCGAGCAGTGTACCGAAAGTAAGTACGCCGTGCATTCCTCGCCTGCAACAACGCAAGCGACATGACATTCCGACCCCCTTCTGGCCATTTAATTCAGTAAATGTAAATCGGAACCCCTTGCCGCCTCCGCCGATGGTATTGCAACTGACAGTTGTTTGCCATAATAATAATACCGCTGGCCTTGACAGTGCGATGGCCCGTGAGCCGTATCGACATTACAGATTAAGCCTTGTTGCTTGGCTGATGTTGTTTTCATCCCCGTTTCCATTTCGTTTCTATTATAATTAAACTCCAGGTCCTACATTGAAAAGCCTTTGAAACAAGTATGACGTCCGCGAGCCGCATTCTTTCGAAAGGGTTGCGTTATCCTTAAAAGCTCCAAGGCGAGAACAATTTCCACTGTGCAACGCTTGTGACCTGCACAAAACAATTCGGATCTTTATAGAATCGCAAACACCACAGAAGAATTCTACTCGAAAAAGTATTAAAGAAATTAATTAATGTTTCAACACCATAGGAAAAAACTACTATTAAGCCATTAACAGCATGAAGATAAATCATTCACGTAATTATGCATAACAATACTCAAACTAAAGCGAGGTCAAAAATAAAGCAATCTTAAAGCCATTAATAATTAGAACTAGTTTTAGTGATATTCCTAGGAATAACGATCCTACCTAATACGTATTTCCATTCGAATTGTTTACTCTGATTATGCCAAGAGCATATTGAATATTTAAATAAATAATTTATGAAGAACATAACAAAATGCATAAATAGCACTTTAAAAATCGTATAAAGCATTTGCATATCCTGCTTGATCCTTCCCAGCACACAATAAGCAAGAGTACAATCGCTCGACTGTGCCATTATTATACATTAATAATAATAGATCAAGATCGATCTAGTTTTAAATAACAAAAGTAACGAGCAATGCAAAACAACCTTCCACGATGTGGATGATGTCAACGAGCCGCGCCACGCCGAGTTTGCGATATATAAATATGAGCTCGTAAAACCGCCTCACAATAATATTTACTAACTCCAGCCGTGCAACGCTCTTCGCCATCGTAAAAGCTACTCGGATAAGTCTGAGACGCACTTGAAAAGTGCAAAAAAGAGCAACATTGCTACTGGTGTTATACTCAAAAGCCCGAAAGGCAAATACTCGCAACTATCAGTGTGGGCAAAACGATTCACACCCCCTCAAGATGAAAATATTTCTGCGCCTGTATTTCATTTGCGCTGTCGTATTGTTCTCGGTTATTACATCTGCTCGGATCGACCCTAAACGTAAGTGTGCATTGAGCCATTACACGACGTGACAATGAGTAATAAAAAATGATTTTAATATTGTAATTTCAGTGCGACTTTGCCACGAGATTGAATGTCCGGAGAACGCCGTATCCTGCACGAAATCCTTCGAGGCGAGCGCGGATAACACAAAGTTGATTACAAAGTTTGTATGCGATGGCAGCGGCGGCGCAGTGCTTCTCTCCAAGGTGAATGAAGTCGCGAATTCCGACCCGGCGCGTAAAATACATCAACCGTACACGATCACAAAGAAATTTCTAGTGATTTAAGTATTCGACTGCTCCCGCAATGAAATACGATGGAAAAATGAGCATTAAACAATAAAAAAAAGCATCAAGTGCAAAACTGTTTTAATAACACACCCTCCTACATGTGTTCGCGCACTCTAATAGCGTAATAAATGATCCCATAAAAGTGTGATTCGACTCGATACGTGCCAACGATGGCCAGCTCTAAACGACCATAAATCATATATCAACTTTGAATGACACTGCGCACAGTCAATGTACATTATTGAAGTTTCTGTTCAAGTTGATGGAAATTTATTCGATTTCAATATTTAGCGAATTCCGATGCAAACATTTATCAAATGCACCACACAAACGTCATTTTATTAAAATGTGCGCTTTGTTGCAATCAATTTATTGCCTCATAGTTGTGATTTATTCAAACGTGCATTGGTATCAAATGAAATTACCCTCTGCTGCTGCTGCTGCTGTTCATTGCGAAAGTTTTAAACGAACGACTTTCGACATTAACCAAAGTACCAGAATATTTTGAGCAAATTATCACACTTGAAAATATACACGAGCAGAAGTAGAAGAAGAAGCTGAGACCCACCTCAGTCTCTTAACTGTTCTCCTGCAGCCAGCAGTATGCAGAATCTCGCCGTAAAAGTTTTATTATATTATAAATCATGCATCTAATCGCGGTGCATCGCATTACAGTGCACTATGGTTTCCACACTTTGCTATTCCCATCGGCGCCGTTTATTCTGCAAGTGTGTGCACTTCAACGTGCATTTTATCACAAATAAATGTAATGCGCCTTCTGCACCGCAAGAAGATATCAGTATGTGATAATTCATAATAATACCTATTCAATTCGAGTGCAATAAAAAATTTCCATGGTTTATGTTCACTTTTCCAATAACGTCTAGCTCGGATGATGACATTCCACTAATAATATTATTGTACAAATTGTGAATTTGATGATGACTATCAGATAACCCCCTTGCTGATCCTTGCTCCTTGTCGCCCGCAAACCCTGGTGAATGACCGAACTAAACCGAAGCAAGAAATATGTTAATTTATCCTATGCGAATACTAATTGCTATTTGGTACTTGAAACTTTAGAATAAATTGGAAATTAGTACCTATTAGGAAGAGACATTTTTCTTTTTGCTTACATGATTCAATTTGAACCCTCCGAGCAATTAAACTTTTTAATGCATATTATGCATCCATCAACCCGTCCCTCGCCTTGCCTTTAACGCTTTTATTAATAGGTCAATTATATTGATAGATTTGGGTCTTCATGCCGGTTCGTATCTGAAACGAATGGCATCGGCGCCCCTTGCACTTGAAGCGCGTCAATGGAATCACTTTAAATAATTAATTCGCAATAAAATTTCTCGTTGTAAGTGAAAGTACGCGCTCGGTCTCAAGATGAGGGTAAAGTGAGGGCAAAGCGAGCAAACGCACGTTCGAAGCATTATAGTTTCAGCCCTTTTGCAAAGCGTGCTGTGTGGCAGCAGCGGCCGCCGCCGCCGAGAAGTAAGATTTATTTGCGTGCCAGATCCGGTTGATGCTGTTGAAATTTTTAGTGCAGGATGTTTGTATTAGCATCCGGCAAATTGCTGAATGGAGCAGAGGGCATTTCGTTTCTGTTTGCAAATGCTTAGTCAATAGCCGGCACCAAACAAATGCGCATAGACGAATGCGAAAGCAAGCAAATAGGAAACGAGATAGCAATGTGGAAATGCGAATAACGTATAGCCCACTGGAAAAAGTGACAAATGGCCGGTCTGCGGCTTCTGCTACTGTAATTTACTTCACTCATTCAATACCCATTCAGACATTTTTACATTTTCCAATTTGTATCTGCATTTTGGGAACAACTGCTTCACAATTGCAATTGGATCAGAATAAGTTAACCTACGATGTTTGTTTACAAGGTAACGATAGTATAAATCATGCGAGGATAAACCAAGTTACAATGCAATAGTTGCCCATCAAGTTTGGAACGCTTTCGAATCAGTGCCCCGTTTACCGCAGTTATTGTAGCGTATTAAACCCAATTCATATGACTAATGTCCAATCAAACCAACAAGCTGATCTGATTTACTATTGTTCACGATTGCAGTTTACAATCTAATGCTAATTGGTAGCGCATTCGACAAGCAAAATATAACGTATATGCATGCTTAAATCATTCAATAAATAAAAAATTGTTTACCTTACACTATTCATTACGGATTATTAGTACCCCCAACTGGGCTTCCGTCTTGACCAATCTTTTCACACAGTGAACCACTGAACCACGCTCACTCAAACATTACAATGCTACCTGTTGAAAAATGTAATATGTCAATTAAGCGTCATATGACCGGTAATGATACGCAATACAATTTTGGAAGAAATATACGTCTACAGCTTACCCAGCTTAAGAATAACACTTGTACACGTTGCGGTCACTGAGATGTATTAGTTGATATCGCCATTTATCACAAATGACAATTATATTATTAATAAATTCTTCACTAAATAATTCACGTCCGACCGTTACACACTGACCTACCGCAAAGAACGTTAAAAATTATCCTTCTTGTAGTTCA
>JARJDV010009082.1:0-16669 GCA_030264675.1 Anaulacaspis nigra
CTTTGATATTTTACTAAGAAATTGAAATACGCTACGATTTTCTATGTAGATGATACATTTTACAATATTTATTATGATTAATTATCCAATTGCGATTCGTTGTTAATTAATACTTAGAAGCGCAATATCGCTTAGTTTGATGCAACAACCAACCAACAAGCAAACAAACCGGAAAGAGAGAGAGAGAGAGAGAGAAATAACACGGAAAACGCAGCTTAATTTTGTTTGTTCTAACCAACCACGATTTGTGTTATATATTTATAACTTATATATGTGTATATCTATTAGGAATTTTTTAAACAAACAAATTAGTTAATTGCTTATTAATTAATGATTAATAATTATTATTGAGAGTGTATAGTTCCAGAGATATATTATATATACATCTTATACATTTATATAGATAGATATATATTGTATATCATCAATCCTGAATTGATTGTGGCTTATTTTATAGGTCATCTACTATTTTATATTTCAATTGAATGTATTTTTAGAGAATGTTTGTAACTATATTATTGTTTTTATATGGTTTTTTTTGTATACTTTTATATGTTTGTTAGTTGAAAAACAATGACGTTGGTTTTATTTCTTCTGTGTATAGTACACGTTTATTATAAATATTACTACTACTACTACTACTACTACTGCAATATGCATAGACCGTAATTAATTCGAATTGAGGAGCGCGCTTTGACGCTGCTGCGTTCATCATATTGATTGTAAACATTGCAAATTGATTTCACACAACAGACGAAAAACTGCAAAGACAAGCAACAAAACGGATACAAGATATGCTGATTTAATTGATTGATTGATACACACACATGATACAACAAGATAATATAAATAAATAACAAAAAACGCGCATATGTGCATTCCACGTGCGGAACGCCAACACACAAACTAATGCTAACGATGACGAAGAAGACTCGATGATAAAATGATGATAACAATGATAATGAATTAATTAACATGGTGAAACATGAATGGAACCAGATAATGGGAAGTTTTTTATGGAATATTTTGTTAGATATCAGACTTTTTATGTTTTATATAAATATTCCTTACGAAAAAAACAAGAAGAAAATGTCAATTTTTGTGTTTACTTGATAAACTGCTGTTATACTTCAAAATGTTGAATCAATTTAGAAAGTAGAAAGTATAACCTGATATTATCAACAAATCCCATGAATTTAGTAGAATATTGGAAAGTGGTGAGTATATTCAAGTTTTTAAGTGGTACAATGAATAATTTATTGTTATTGTTTTTAGGTGATGTGGTTGTGACTAAGATGCCTCTAACTTGAACAAAATCATTTGTTTAATGCGTTGTAGCTGATTCATTTCTTCTTGCTCGACACTCTGAAAGAAGAAGAAGAAATTAGTTAAAGAATATGAGGAATTGAGTAATGGACAGACCTTCATTTCTTTGATTTGCTCGAGTTTCTTAAGCAACTCTTTCTTATTTTTCTCGTTGACCCTAAGGGTGTCAGTGAGTTTTTCAATGAGAGCCACCATCCCTGTAGATGAATCTAAAGCATGACTGTATTTTTGCATTACTACCTCATAGTTCTCCACACTTTTCATCGTATCTTTCCACTCGGTTTCTTCCTTCTTGATAGAAGATTCCAGCTCTTCGAATGTCTGTTCGAATTTGTCAATATCTCCTGTGAGATTTCCTGTGGCATTGTCAAATTCCCGCTTTGTTTCGTAGAAGTTATCAGTGAGTCGATTATATTCAATGCGGAGTTTGATGAGATCATCATACACGCGTTCTGATTCAGCGCGAAGGGTATTCGCCTCTTTGAAAAGTGATTTGCACTTGGTTTTCAACTCAGAGACATCATCAGTGGGTGCTTCCTGTTTGGCTGTTGAATTATTATTCTTCGCTGCTAGGATTGCATCAGCAACTGTGGGATCTTCGCGTTTAAGGATTTCTAATGTGCGAATAAGATTTCCGACATATGCTTGCAGTCCTTGAAGATAAGCACGGTGTTTCTTATAGACCAAGCTTCGTTCACGTAAATTGTTGATGAAATGCTTGAGTTCTTCACCATGAAGAAGATCGCCTCCTACGAGTTCACGAAGAGTTGTAACTTTTAGATTGGTTTGCTCGAGAACGTGCTCGTTCTTCGTTTTGATTTTCATTATAAAGTTGGACAATTCTTGCTTTTTATTAGCTATGATTGTAGCTTGATTGCGGAATGGCAAAAGTTGATCGTCATTCGTATTTGTTAAAGCAATTTTCTTGTTCATTAAGGTTTGAACTTGTTGACCCAGAGTTTCTATCTATATGGGTAAACAAAAATAATCATTATTAAGTTCTTAAAGTTGCACTAGGACTTACTTCAGTATTGAGGGCTGATATTTCCTCCTGCATTGGTTCTGGCTCTTGAGCAACTTTCTGGAATGCTTCCAATTCAATTGCGATTTCATCATATTCTCTGGGTAATTGTCCGTCATATAAGATTTTATTAATTTGCAATTCTTCACTTATTTGTTGAAGTGGATCCATATTTTCTGGTCGTTTACCAGCATTTTGATTCAAGGTAGTTTGCAAACTTTTAGCATCTGAAGTCAATTGGAGCAGCAAACTTTTCTGATCTTTTAACTAAAAGAAATGGTTATAGTAATTGTCATCTGTTTGTAAGAAATACAAACTTGATCTTCAAGTTTTTCCCTTTGTTTCATTTCATTCCTGTATGATTTAACTGATGAAATGAGTGTTTCTCGATTGGGAACATTTTTCAATTTTTCATTCTGCAAGTCGATGCGTTGTAATAAGAAATTCATATCTGTTGACATTTTCTTTGTATCTTCATGCAGTTCACTAGATTCAGCAGAGTTTTTCTTCTCCTTGCCATTTTCATTATAACTTGTCCAGAATTCCTCAATTAATTTATCGTACGCCTGATTCATTTGTTCAATCTCAGGATCGCTCATTAGTTCTGGAGGAACTTCAACCTTTTCTGCAAAGCTTGGAAACAAATTGAATCCAGATAATATGTATTAGCAAATGTATTACATACTTTGCAAAGTAAACACGTTTCTTTACGTTTTCCGTATTGGACAATACCCAAAAGAGTATCGGATGAATAATATTACGCCTTCCAATAATTAATCCTTCGCGAAAATCCGTTGAGGATATTTCTTTCTCAGGCACATATTTAAGAGATTGCAGACCTCGCAGGATATCTAAAATTGCCTGCTCTTTGTTCTTAGCTACATCAACCTGTAAATTGAGACTTTGGATAACTTTGTTTGTTGTTTTGTATGATTTACCTACCTTTGCAATTGCATTCACCATACTTAAAACGTTAACCAAAACTTGCAGTAATTCCGTATCAGATAAAGAATCAAATGATATCATATTATAATCAGTTTCAAAGTGTTTGTTTAATTCGTTGATTATAAATCTTAGATCTTCCATAATTATTTCTTTTACTAACTTTCTATAAAGCACAAGATGATTGTACCACGAACACAGTGTTTGTATCGTAAGAGTAAAGACGTCATCACTTCATAACGCATAGAAAGAAATTAGTTTGAACTCATATTATATTTTAATTATTGAAATAAGGATTTTAAAATAACCCAAATTTCCTCTTAAATAATTTAAGTTTAAAATTCTGCGGCAAATTTGCAACAATGGTTAACAAATTCTGAATCAAATGTGGCAACAATGTAGATCACTTTCATGTTTTCTGATTCACTGTCAGTGCAGCTGAGTGCAATTGGGTGAAGGTCATATAAGGAAGTGCAAGTTTGTGATAATCATCTATTTTATCTATTTTAATTGTGTGTGCTTGCGATCCTTGTGATTAAGGGTCAATATGTACGGCCAGGTAATTTGTCAACCAGTCTAGTCATATTTTAATCGGATGTGCAGTGCATTAATGATAAGTAATGGTAATAATGTGTATGTGAAGGGTTTTGGAGGTTATGGAGCTCCTGCTGGAGTTAGTCCTGAAGTCCAGCAGTGGTTTAACTCAGTGGACAGAGATAAATCAGGCCATATAAATGCGAAAGAACTACAGGCTGCGTTAGTCAATGGGCAGGGCAAGAATTTCTCGGAAACAGCATGTAATTTAATGATTGGAATGTTTGATCATGATAAGAGTGGCACAATCAGTGTAAATGAATTCCAACAGTTATACACTTACATAAACCAATGGCTTAACGTCTTCAGAATGTATGACAGGGATCAGTCTGGAGGAATTGAGGAACCAGAACTTGGCCAAGGTAACATTTAATTGCATTCTTAAAAATTATCTTATTGATTTATTCCTAAATAGCATTGCAACAAATGGGGTTTCGATTCTCACCAGACTTCATCAAATTCTTAATTAAAAAGAGTGACACCCAGGCACATCAAATCATGTCTGTTGATCAATTCATTGTTGTCTGTGTGCAAATCCAAAAATTCACTGAAGCATTCAGGGTGAGAGACAATGCACAAACTGGAACCATCACCATAGGATTCGAGGATTATTTGGAAGTTGCCCTAAATTGTTCTATTTAAGTATTATGCATGCGAGTAAGTAAGCTCAGGACCTTTATCATTAAACATACTTTATTTTATATAAACATAGCTTTAGAAAAGAAAATGCTGCTTTAAATTTATGGAGTGAGATCACAAATCTCCATGAACCAATGAGATAACATCATTAAGTAATCATAACTCGTGTACGATTTATCAGTCGGTTTCTTGATGCATACTATTCGATTTCCATCAATCGCGTACTTCTGCGAATGCAAATTCTGCTTTCTTACAAAGTCATGGAAGAAGTGTAATTCAGAGCACAGTTCACGCTTGAGCATATGCATCTGCTGCTTCACGTCCCAATTGTCAATTGGCATTGTAATCGTCATATAAATTTGCGATGCTAACAACGCATTGATTACTTCTAATGCAATCGTGGTTCGCTCTTGATCCATTAAACTCAGCCATGGCGAAGTTAAACTGTAGATTTCAGACGTGGCGAAACGGTGGATTGAATTGAACGGCTCAATTGATGCTGGTTCAATGTATTCGGGGCTGAGATAAGAAACGTAAGCTTGAACTTCTTCCTCGGGACGTTCCTCTGGTTCAGTCTCATGCAGCATTGAAGACACTAATAGCATCGCATCCGATTTTGGAGGAGCCTTGCTAGACGCTTGGAGTTGTCGTGCTTTGCACAGATAATGAACGACACACATTAGTGCACCGAATGTTAGTGACTTGTTATTTTCATGCGGATTGTATACATTCGGAATGTGGAAGTCCCAATTAAGTTGCAATTGATATGAGGTTTGCATAGACACCTCTCTATTAATTAATTTGAGCAGTGCTGGTGAAACTAAATGGAGGCTGCGCAGTGATAAAGTAATAACATCCAGAATACTGCAACATAAAATGCTTACACGGCTGACTATTAAAATTATTTATACGTACTGATTCATTATGTTCGCAACATAAGATAATGGCACTGAGTCCAGTTGTTCCAAGTTGACGCATTCATAAGGCACGTAGAACTTCATGATTTTTGGGCGCAGCAGAATGTTGATACATGAATTTAGAATTTCCGGTAAAATATCCTAAATGGAGAGAGGGAGACAATATGTGCATAAGTACACCTGATAAAAATAAATTAATTTTACTCACATAATAAGCAGTTATAGTTGATACATTTATCATGCCTTCCCAACGAAGAATTTTATTGAAGAGACACACACACGTCGCAATAAGTTTTAAAGCAATTGGATTAACTGTAACTTGAATAAGTCTCAAAAATCCGATTAGATTATCGCGTTGCATTTGAATAAAATCCATACACTTCCGGAACATGAGAAAACCTAATTTATCAAGCAATTGGATTTTCAAACTAACGAGATAGTAATAAGTCATCCAATAATCCAAAAACATATCAGGATTTTTACCCTGAAAACAAATGGAGATAAAACTCGAGGAAGTTATATTGGTAAATGTCACTTACATTGTTCAATATCCCAGCGTAATTCTTCAATTCACTTGGTGTTCGTACTGATTCATATATAATATCGAAATCCAAACTAGTAAAATCTGCAACAAGAGGCGACTTGGCTGCATTAAGTAAAAACATTGCAGACATTTTAGCAATGGGCATTGTTTGACACGAATTTGCATAGTATGAGATGCTATTAGCAACTTTATGCACGAATTGTGTAAGAAGCAACCATTTGTGATGATGCTCGTATGGAAGTAATGAATTTCCAATCACAATAATCAAATGCCAGGCGACGTGATCAGAGCAATTCAATTTAGTTGCACGTCGACGAACGACTTCTTCGAATTCCTTTTCGATTATGTTTCTGACAATCACTAAGAATTTGTCTCCCTCTTGAGATGGCTCGCAGATGAAAGATTTGAAAAGTTCCAGCGATTTGATGATAATCGTAATGACTGCTTCACGGCATTTTTTGCTCAATCGTTGGTATATTTCATCAATATGTTTGAAACACGCAATAAGAAGTTCCATATTAGTTTCATTATCGAATTGCGTGAGTTTGCAGTGTACCCACAAGTGCATAAGTAATTCAAGCCAATTGCCAATAACGGATGTATTACCAGGCGATGAAAGGTGATCCAAGAGACCTTCGAGAGTACTTCGTGCAACAAAAATCTTTACATCATTATCGATAATGTCCTGATGATTGCGCACCATTAGAATAATGAAGCGTTTCCAAGCCAGTTGCATTTTTAAAGCACCTTCAACATCTGTCTCGTATTTGCGCATCGCATGCAAAATCAACTTGTATATCTTCTTAAGAAGATCCAATTTATTGGAAAATAAGTCCTGTAGATGCACAGTAATTTCCTTTGTTGGTTTATAATACGATTCCATCGTCAGAATATCCAATATTTGAAAGTAGGTCTCACTCCTGAATTCGTAATTTTTATTGAGTGGATTGATAAGAGACGTCCAGAAAGTGCTACGAGTGATTAGCGATTGAATCAAATTAAGCCGTTTCTCTTTCCATAATGTATGCACAAGTGTTAAGATTGCGGATTGCACCGAACAACGAAGAGTTTCAGGAGACTGAAATGAGATATAAATATAGAAAAATGCACATACTTGAATGGTAAAAGTACCTGAGCAATCCCATCAAGATATTCACCGAGGAAACTTATAATAGTTTCGTCCTTCTCGGGTAGAATAGCATCCTTATTCTTCTTAAAGTGCATATTGAAGAATGCAGCCGTCATTCCGTTTTGATGGATCACGCATGTTGTGATAAGTTCAAGAAGTGCGATACGCATTTCATCGTCTTCCAGAGGATCCCGCAAACGCTCCAGGAACATGCTTTGGACCTGATAGTTGTCGATCTCCATGCACGCAAGTACAGGTATGCTTGAATCCTAATATTTCTTTTATTGAATTTGCGGTTCGATTTATTAAATTATTAACTCACCATTGAAATTCGTCGGAATAAGCGACATGCGAGTTTTGGTAAAACTGAATCGAATTTGTGGTTGATGTACTCGCAAATAATACGCAAAACTGATGGAAAGTTTACGCCACTGTAACTGAAATACTGCCAGAAAATGGTTTTCTTTAGATCCTCGTATTTTATATTATTAAACAACCAGAGCGTTATCGTTAACGCTTGTCGGACACATAAAATAATACGGCGACCACCAATCTCCCAATCAACTTCTTTTACCATCAATTGCTCAAGATATTCGTTACGATACCGCAATATTGTTAGAAAAGTTTTAACGAACGCGTCGTTGTTAAGCAAAGTAATGATACAAATATCGTATAATTGTTGCATTGAATGCTCCTTATCTTTACCCATTGCATGCGAGTGCAGAATTTTAAAAAGCATTAGAAGAATATCATAGGAAATCTTAGCTTTTTCGTGAACAGTTGGTCCTTTCCATCCCAGATGCAAAGGAAATATATGTTGAATGATGAATAACATTCCGGGCAGTAATATGCGTTCATTTTCATAACGATTCTAAACATATTTAGATTAGTGACACATTTTTTAATTGCTTAGAAACTTACCTCTAATGAATCTTTAATTAATTCGATATAAGTATAAATCAACTCGTAGTTGCCTTTCGATCGTTCTCGAATAATCAATTGAAGAAGTTGACAGTCGTTCAACAAGTTGATTTTTGCCAATTGATTAATGGGCAGCATCTGAGCAGTGGCGGTTGGGAGACAGTTTGAGGACAATAGAACATTCGACAATATTCTACTACTGTTAAGTCGCATTCCACGGATTAGTAAACGGATAATCTTGTCAACTAAGTTGTAACATCTGTTGTTTTCCATCGTTATTCGAGCAAGCACCAACTTGCAACTTTGCAAGATTTGAATGAAATAATTGTCCTTCCAAATATCTTCATATTTATCAACGATTTCACATAACAAGTCCATTGAATATGTCACATTAGTAAGACTGATTTCTTTAGAGGCATTATGCACTTCATCGCTAGTAACGTAATCCATCACGTTTTGCAATGCGACTTCAAGTGTTGATAGAAACGAATAGGAAATATCATCACCGTAATATTGTATAATAGTTTTCTTATTGGATAGTTCAACTGTGGTCATTCGACTTTGCGGTGGTACATTAACCGATGATGATTCGGCTAACTCTTCACTATATATGTTAATAGCTTGCAAATGTGTCATTACGTTTGCCTGATATTCCTTATGCTTTATCAGTGCACCAAGCAAAAGGCAAAATGATTTTGCATCGTATGGGAATAGATTAATTGTAATATCAAAAAATTTACGTACAGGATTTGTTGAGTCTGTCATAATTTCTTCACATATTTCTGGAACTTCCATGAGTTTTGCCAAGATTGCTGTGCTCTCTTCGCATTCATAAATCTTGATCTGGTTACCAATCTTCTGGCATATTCGCTTGTAAAGATAATAGACAGCTTTATGGATAATAATATTTAATTTGGCATCCTTGTGATATCCATTGTTAAGCAGGCAAAAGAGAAATTTAAATGACTCATTATTTAGAGATTCCATTACCAAGTGTGGTAATTTGATAAGGTACACAGAAGATAATTTTTCTGACGGCAGGGATAAGACCATCATACCCCATGAAATTAATAAGATTGGATGACAGTTAGCAATGGAACACATTTCATTGAAAATCTTCTCCAGTTTCTCAAAGTTTTTGGCTAATTCATTGCCTATCCAAAATGATTTCATTGCAATGAAATACAAGCAATAACTTAATTGATGTGATTCTGAAAGACTTCCAGTGTAGGAAGCACTAGTTGGATAACCATGTTTAGTGAAGAATTTCAATATTTTCAGAAACTCATCAATGTCTAAAGTTTGATATTCAATAGCATAAATCAAAGATATTATGATCTGCACTAATTCAAATTCATCCCTCTCAATGCAGTTATGATTGCTTAAACCATGATCTTTATGAGGACAAATTTCATTCATACAGCTTTCCAGCTGCTGAATTAGTTTTTCTCTGATTTTCTTTAGACCATGTTTCTCAATGAACTTGCTGATGACTGTTTCAAGTTTATGATTTTTTTCTTCATGATGGTGCAAAAGAAATTGCATGGTTTTTAACTGAAACATTCTCTCTGCAGATATGAAATTCCATATTTTGTTTATGAATAGTTTACGATGTAGCTCAGCACAAGCCACTTCTTCAATATCAGTTATATTTCCATAGTATTCAAACATTATATAGTTGCAAAACATCTTATAAGTGAGGGAACAATCTAAGTCCTGAAAATTTAATTGATTACCTTAATAAATACTAAAGTTGTTGCTGTCATACAATTGCATAGCTTGTGTCTTTCATCAACTTATCAATGCCTTCAGAGCTTGATATTTGGACTCTCTTCTTCCAAGACGTGTAACTCTCATTATCATATTTTTTATATAGAAGAATTCCTTCCACTAATTGAACATCAATTTCACTTAGCACTTCAGATACACCTTTACTACTAACTGCTTTGAATTCATCGATTAGCGTATTGTAAATATTACGCCAATAACTAAAATAATAATTTACATTAACAGTGTAATGACTACATTCTGAAAATCGAGTTAAACTTACGGGAATTGCTCCATTATTAACAACAACTTTTCGCAACACTACACAACACTTAATTACATGAAATTTTAGGTTATTTAAATCAAGGCGCCAAGGTATGTTTGCAATAGGATTCAGATTGTATTCATCCATAAGATTGAATGTGTTAAAGAAAGAAGTATCTACACGTTTCCATTCGTGTATTATCGTGCTGGCCACAGTAGTCCCTTTAATTCCATTATAACCTAATAATTTCTTTCACACCAGTTGACACCAGTTGAAAGTTGGAATAGTATTAAAATCTGATTAAAATGTTTACAAAACCATTCAAAGTAAAGTCATGCACACAAATTAAAAGTTCTGAAAAGTACGTATGTTAGTGTCTTGTGTCATTTATCTCATTGGTGTGGCTTGGTTTTAGAAAAAGCTTAAAGGAGTTGATTTTAAAGAAATTTCCTGTGCTTACTGAAGCTGATACTGAAGATATATTGCCAAAAAAGGAGACTGCGTTTTGTTACAAGGTATTTACAGCTACGAATAAGCATGTTTATATATATTCAGTACAAAAACGGCCAATTTTATTCTCTGTTGATGACTTGTTCTATCCCACTATTTATTTGCTATGGAGGTATCCACAACTTGGTATTGAATTCACAACCAATGATTTTGTTATATCAAAAATTCTGCAAGGAGCTGATTTAATGATGCCTGGCTTATATAATAACCCTGCTAAAAGGATATCATTCCTAGGAAAACAAGTTGGAGTAATTAACAATGTAACCAATAGAGCTGCTGTGGCAGTTGGAGCAATTGCTATGTCATCAACACAAATGCTTGCTGCAGATAAGGGTAAATGTGTTCTTGTTTATCATTGCCATGGTGACAAACTATGTTCTATGGATGAAATGTCCATCTTATCTGTACCAGATTTAGGACCTGCAATGATTGAATTTGGAATGGCAAGTGAAGCTTTAAATAGTGATAATATTGAGGTCTCACCAAGTGAAGAACAAGAACATGTTGAAAATAATATAGAGATTACTGAGGGACTTGTTCCTGTAAATGAATTAAAAGCTTTGTCTGTGGATAATGATTTATCTGATGTGGAAAAAATGGATTTGTTACTTGAAAAATGTTTTCTCACTGCAATCAAGTACAGCAAAACATTAGAAATACCTATTTTAACTTCGTCCTTTTATAAGTTAGAAATGATTGCGGTTTGCCCGCCAGATAAGACACTAGACGTTAAAAAATCATCATATAAGAAAGTGGGTCAGTTTCTGAATAGCATGGCTACAAAAGGACTCATCTTAATAAAGGAAGAAAAGAAAGGTGTGGAAACAATAACAAATATAAATAAAGCACATGAAGATTTTGTAAATTTTTATTTGGAAATTGATAACCGGCCTAGAAAGCAAGAACAGGACGATGAATCTACAAGCTGTAATGTTACAGAATCATTCTCAGTAACAGCGGCAGTATTACCAGTTTTTAAACAATTTGGAATTGGGTAAATCATTCAGGTTAATTTATTTTGAGATAGATATATTTATTTTTTACTTTGCAGAAAGGGTGAAACTATGACAACGACTGAAATACGAAAATACATAACGAATTATGTTCGAGACCGGAATTTACAAGACGATAATAATAAACGATTCGTGAATGTGAGTGCAGATCCAGCATTACAGGCAATCTGTAAAAACGAACGATCGGTCACTTGGGAGGACTTGATGGCGAAGACCATCGGATCGATGAAGAGCTGTTTTAAGATTAGTACAGGCGACGCGGAGACTATGAAGAAAGGTAAAGTACAGCCAATAATTATGACCACACACACGCGGTCTGGTAATAAAAAAGTAACGATTGTTGATAATCTTGAGCTATACCATATTAAACTTGGTGAATTTGCTAAAGAATGTCAGCATGGCGTGGCAGCCAGCACAAGTATCAGTCGTCCATCTGGTAAAAAAACCGATCAGATACTTATACAAGGCAATCAGGTTCTATTTGTTTACAATTTGCTGACTGACAAGTATAAAATACCCAAGAAGTACATTCGGGGTTTAGAAAATGCACCTAAAAGTAAAAAGTAGTTGCGATTCCACAACCGAAAATAAAAATTCTTTTAAAATTGAAAACATTGTATTTCATTTTACACGTATGGTTTATTATTAACTTAACAAAGACGTACATTATATAATGAAATCATACACAAGTATGAATATGCATATTAACAATTTTTCGGGGAATTAACATTCGATAGATAAAAAATTGTTTATATCACAAGCTGCTTCTCGCAAACATCCATTTCTTAACAACTACGTATTTATAGTCTGATATAAACCATCCTCCATAAAATTCGATTAATAATACACAATATTAGAAACAAACAAAACATCAAAATTTTGGTATCAATGAAATTTCAAAAAAATATTAGCAAGATATATCGATAATCAATTCATATTTTGCATTCAAAAATTTTAAGTAAAACGTGCAAAATCTATACATATATTTCAGTTAAAATTTCAATGCAGATGCATAATATGAAGGAATTTAAACCAAAGAGATAATGTACTGCTTTTAATCATAATGTGGTAATAGTACATTATCTCTTTGAGAAGATAGATCATCCCGACCATAATACCCTTAAAAATATCAAGGAATATCTTTGGAACCTTGACAAAACGTAAACAAATCAGTCGCACGATAGTGGAGCACGTAATTCGCATCCAAATAAAAGAAAACGTCAGTTAAACTTTTCAATAACTACTTAAAACGGATAACAATCGATATCACATGAGGGAATAATAATAACTTTGATGCGTTCACGCGTCCGTTATTCAATAGGCGTAATGAGACTTATTTGTTAACATATCAGTTCCCAATTCAACTAGAGCAAATGCGGCTGCTTGCATATCGGTTCCAGTTATAAATTTTTTGTGAGGAATGGTATCAGTCTGTAATTTGGAATGCACGATTTCTTCATGTTCGATCTTGGGTGTGACTAAAACCGTGGGGCGCGTTTGATTCGCGTTCATCACGTTCTCGTCCACACTGGCCAAAGAAAGCGTTCGTCCATTATCATTGAACTGCTGATCACGAGTTGCTTCGCGCAACCAACGCTTCTTTGGCACCGCGTGATTACTAGCGGGCTGATCATTTAGCTGATGATCAGTTGACTGCTGTTCATCCTCAATTTTTACAATTGGCTCGGACTTGAATAGCCGCATTGGCTCCGTATTCAGCAATAGCAAGGGGGGCTTGCTATCAATTGGTAGTAACTTACTTGTGAGTGAAAGATCTTCCGGCACATCCATATCATACATGGTACTCAATGCATGATGTGGATAGGGATAAATATTCTCAGAGTTGTTGTCCTCCACTTCTTCTTTGATATATTGTTCATACCATGGATGGTATGATTTGCGCATCTTCTTTGGAGTGTTGCAGTTAGATGTACTTGAGCTAACTTTTTCTCGCCTAGAATGCAACAGGTGATTAGCGGATTTATGTTAAAAAGAAATAGCTTCAAAGCTTTTGCCAGTGACATACTTTCTAGAAGTCTTTTCTCTCCATTCTTGAATTTCCTGCTTGAACTGCTGATCCTCAATATTATCCAAATTAATACTAGTGGTTGAGTTGAAGCGCTTAAGGTGCAGTTCTGGGTGCTCTGGACAGTGGCGGTTTGCGTGGGTAAAACGTTTACCACAACTGTCCACTGCGCAAATAAAAGGCTTTTCTCCGGTGTGAAGTCTTTGATGAGTCTTTAACTGTCCTGATTGAGCAAAGCTTTTGGTGCATCTGGGAAAATCACACTTATATGGCTTCTCGCCTAAAAATAAAAACAACGTTGATGTTGGCCCAATAAGCAATATAGGATTTCAATGCAGCTTGATTAGATAACTTACCTGTGTGAGTTCTTAAATGGGCCTGAAGGGATTTCTCCCTGGGGAAAACCCGGCCGCAATAAAGGCACTTTATTGAACTGGGCGATGTTGAGCCTTGCATAATAAGCGTGTTGAGGCTTTCAGCGCGGGGTCGCCCACGGCGCGTTTCTCTTGGCGATACCGGTGACATCGATAAAGGACTGATACTAATTTGTTGTGTTTGCACTGCAGGCGATGATTCCGGAGTGAGTATGCCGTAGACTGATCTCGGTGGAGTCAATGGCATAAGTTGCTGTTGGTTGTTGGCGTCGCTGAAGATCTCTTTGCCGAATGGTGTTCGTTTGGGTGACCGAAATGTGGACTTATCGGTCATCGCGTGCCCTTCCTTTGCCGAACTGCTGCGCAAACAACTATTTATCAAAATCAAAACCGAAACAGGTGAATTTTCACACAGCATACACACACGCACCACGCTTTCCAAAACAAACCACAAGCGCTACAGGTTTCAAATATGGCTGCCAAGCATGCTGCGTCGAGTAGCGTCGATTCGCTTCACGAACGCAGTCGAACCCACTGCAATACTTTTAAAACTTTTCTAAATATTTTAAATTAATTTTGCATATGATTTGGGAAGTTTAGAACATTATGGAAAACTAGAAATTGTGTAAAAATATATTTGCTATCTATCCTACTCCGTAACTGTAGTTTATATTGTGCATATGTTACAAATAAACTATTTATACATTTGTTATTAAACTCGCAAGTGAGGTCATCGACACTGCACAATAAACTGGAATTTAAACTGGCATTTAAAATTTTAAACGATAGGTGCAACAAACAAGCATATTTGGTGGCTAACTATATGGTCTCCAAAATATATACCGTAAAGGACATGAATATGATTTACAACAAACGTGGGAAATACCTAAGCATTCAAACATCCATTTGTGCTAATATTTTGTAATTATATACATCCTCCCTCTTTTTAAACAGCAATGTAATTTTTTGTTCTTTGCCTTGATTTAGGGCATTAAACAAATACTGCTTTTCTTATAATATTTTTCGGCTAGTCAAATTACTAGGGATGATCAGGAACGGTCCTTTCGTTCATTTGTAAGTTATTTTATACTATCTAGTTTTTGATTAAATTTGGGCTTCGTGCAGATGAACATTCTTTACAGGATAATTTTTTCATTCTCTTCCCAATTAATCCTCTATTGGCGTGGACTGCTAAAATTTATATATCATTAGAAACGTTTATCAGCAGTTTAAAATTTCACTATATTCTATTAACAAACATGGTGATTGCCATTTGCGATGTGGAATAGGTGTGCGATTTAATTATAATCTATCTGCAATTATGAGAAAACAACTTTTTTAGGAATTTCATATGATAACTTGCATTCTAATGGACCTGGCCAGAGTGCATTGTAGTGGCACTTATGCTTTAATTTAATTGTAATATTCATATTATAAATTAAGAAGCTTATCTAATTAGTGAAATTTTCCGTAATTTCTTCATAACTTCACGAATCACTTCATAACTCCACGAAACACTTGTCCTTTGGTACATATATATGCCTTTTAGTATTAATCTGAAAATTATATTTGTGGTATTATTCATAATTTTTTTTCGAGTCTTGCAATGTTGCACACTGCGCCAGAAAGCTCATTATTCTGACATAAGGGTTAATGTCTCAATAAGTACGTAACCGATTTCAATACTCCAGCATACCTAGATGAAATAATGTTAGTAACAATTTTGTGCATTGAAAAATAAAATAAAATGATGAATATTAGACGACGATATGTGAATTTCATAATACAATGGCCCATTGGAAATACCCATCTACTATGCGACAGTTCTACTTTTTGAAAAACATGCAATAATATCTATCATAAAGTTGGTATTTCCCAAAAAGTTTTCCCAAAAGTCTAGGTAGAACGGTCAACATCAGGCAAACACAAAGGATAGGTATGTACTTTGTTTGAGCTATTCCAAAACGTAGGCCCTTTTATAGGTAAATATTAAAAAAATTGTTTAACATATGGCTACCACGAACGAATATCTTACTTTGCTATTAAGAACAAACCTTCAATTTTGCTTAACTGCATTGCATAGTTCCTGATGCCGGCTGGTGAGTACGGATTTGGTGTGTACGTCATTGGTATTTTTATACCCATGTACCACCTATATATTTTATATATAAGTATGTAACAGGCAATTATCCAGGAACATTACACATTAGGTGTAAAATTTTCCTGTATTGTTGTTATTGTGCTTTAATTACAAATATGTAAATTAAAATTCAGAAAAATGACATCTACAAGTTGATTGTAATATTACAATTTTGTCATTACCAACCCATAGTGATTTTCTCCTTTAGAGGACAGCACTTGAACTAAACATTTTCAAACATTGTTCATTGTTACCGCTGTAAATAAAAATTTTAATGATAGAATGATTGATTAGCAATGCTACCTAAACTATATCTAATTATGTTAGTACTAAATCGTAGATTTGTATAAAAACACAAATGCAATATGGCAGTTGGCGGGTCCAATAGACCCCATCCAAACTAGAGGTTTATAATTTCTGATAAAATTTTGATAAATGATAATGATAAAGAGGTCAGAAATAAGGTGGGTCCGATGCTGATTAAAATGCCCAAATCATCATTTTTAAAGGAATTTGAACGAAACTAGCGCAATTTTGCACA